>VDFB02278952.1:0-47767 GCA_007258455.2 Sequoia sempervirens
TAATCTTACATTTCCAAAAAGAAATTGTTTTCTTTATTTTATTTAGTTGTTTTGAGTCCCATGATGGAACTTAGGGGGTATAAGACTATTAGGCATCAAAAATAGAAAAAAATAGACACTTACTATTTTTAGTAAGCCAACCAAAATGGGCTCGTATGGACATGAAAATTTACCCCATGGAGCAGAGCTGAAAAAAATTTCCGGTTGTGAAAGAATCACCTCAATACCCTACACGGTTTGGGAGAAATTAAATTTTCCATCTCGAGAAATTTCTTTAATGCAGCTTCAGATATAAAAATTTAGAGGCCCTGAAACAACTCCAAAGGTGGCCAAACCGACCTATGGTGGTTCACACATTGTAGAGCTCAAAGAGAGCTTTCCAATGATATGCAATAATAATGAACAGACACCCGAATCAAAATTTATGGCCCCACGAAGGTGGTCCTCTAAAAAGTGAATTTCATAAAAAATTCTTGCTAGGCTAGAAATCATTCAGCAGGACTTTTTACACTAAAGCAAAAAGGAGAATTCAAACTTTCTAGAACATTCTAGGGTGGTTATTGGGGAAAATAAAAAGGGTTAAGTGGGGAATGTAGGAGGTGTCCCTGATAGTGCAGATTGTGGCTCCAAATAGTAGATTTTATTTTTAGAGTTGATTTTGTTGTAATGAATCAAGCCCATGAGGATGTAGCATGTAAGCTTTGAATCTATAATTTCATTTTCTGAAAATAATTGAAAGTGAATCATTTTTTTCTCACATCTTTTGTGTTGGTATCTATTGTTGTGATTTCTGTGGGTTCTGGGCATTGTGTCCCTTATCAAAGTCCCTTGTTTAAACATGTTAACAATGATCACTTTTATATCCCACATGATCAAGACTTGAATCAAAAGGAACATTGGAGTAGTTTTCAACTTTCCAAGAGGAGAAATAACTCATTATTGCTTATCAAGCTAACTGTGCTAACACCACCCTCAACAAGAAAAGTAGATCACCAATTTATAGTTTATTAGTTTAATTATTTTTTACCTAACTCTCTTTCAAAATTATTAATCACTCACTCATATAAGGTGAGTTTTTATAGTATTAGTGTTTTCATTAAACTATCTCTACTTCTAGTATCTCAATCAACAAGATATGGTTTTAGGTTTTCCTTCTATTTTATTTTTTGATGGATTTTGTTAGGGGTACATTCTTGATAAGAATTCTGAAGAGAAATAAGATAAAAAAGTATGAAGGGCCAAAAAACTAATAAATTTAGTACATAGTGACTTGGTAGGACTATTTATGCACCCATCTTTCAACAAGGATTGATATATCTTGACATTTATTGATGATATTTCTAGATACATAGGTTTATTTTATCAAATAAAAATTTGAGCTCTTTGAGTATTTTGAAGGATTCAAACATTTTGTAAAGAAACAATGAAAGGAAGGCCATCAAGATCATATGTACAAATAATGGGGGTGAATATGTAAGCCACGAGTTTGAATAATTTTGTGCTTTATAAGGTATTGAATTGTTGCACATATTTACACTCAATCCTCAACATAATGGTGTTATAGAATGTAAGAATATGTCCTTGAAGGAGATGGAAAATTGTATAATACACTCCAAATCATTTAAACCTTAGTATTAGGAAAAGGCCATTAATAGTGCACGTTACATCCATAATCAAGTTCCTCATTGATATTTGAAGGGGATAACTCCTTTTCAAGTTTGGAATTATTGGAAACCCATTATAGAGCACTTTCAAGTGTTTGGATATCTTACATGGGTCCATGTTCTAGTAGATACATGCAAGACTATATATTTTTAGAGTAAGCCTTGCATATTTGTTGGTTATCTAGATGGTTTCAAACACTATAGGCCTCTTCGTCTACCACTCATGAGGTGTTAATTGAGAGGAATGTTTGCTTTTGTAGAGAAGGCTAGGCTTCCTACCTAACCACATTTCATAAGGAGTTTTATCTTCAATAGATGAACTAGGGGATCTATTGATTAGATAACAAGAAGTACTTACAACCTTAGCCCAAAGGGACTGATCTAACTTAGCACTACTTAACATACTCCTAGCTCTTTCCATTAAGGTTCAGTTCATCCTTTCTACTACTCCATTTTGTTGAGATGTATATGGAGTAGTTTTCTGTCTCACTATTCCTGCATGCTTACAATAATCATCAAATTCGCTAGAACAATGTTCACCACCATTATTTGATCTCAACACTTTTATCTTATGATTTGATTGTTTCTCAACCAAAGCTTTAAATTCCTTAAACTTATTAAACACATTATATTTGTTATGCATAAAATAGATCCAAGTGTATCTTGAGACATCATCAATAAGTGTGACATAATAGCCATATTTTCCAATAGAGTTAGAGTCAATATCCATAGGGCCCATTACATTTGAATGAATAATCTCTAATAATATTTTAGCTTTATTTGTTCCACTAGGAAATTTAGATCTAGATTATTTTCCAAACACACAGTGCTCAAAAAAGTCATTTTTTTCTAGTATTGTAATTAGGAATACCATCAACCAATTTCTTATTAAGAATGGTCCTAATACCTTTTTCACCAATGTGGCCCAATCTATGGTGCCACAACATACATGTATTTTTAGCTTTAGTTACATTGGCTAAATTATTTACATTGGAGGTATTCAGCTTAAACAAAGTCCCAATTTGAGATCCTTTAGCAATCACCATATTCCCTTTCACCAATCCGCAACCACCTTTGTCAAATGTCACATGCATTCTAGAATCATTGAACTTAGAGAAAAAAAGTAGATTTCTAGCAAGTCCTAGAATATGTAAAACATCATTAAGGGTCTTAACCCTACCATCATTGAAACATAACTTTACCCACCTTTTCCAACAACCTTTGTTGTGCTGTTGTATCCAAAGAAGACATCCCCTCCATCATATGCAATATACTTAGTGAACAACTCCTTGTTAGGAGTCATATGATAGGAACAACCTGAACCAATAAGCCAAGAGTTATCAACAATAGTATTAGAAGAAATGACTAATGCATCATTACTGTCATCTATGGATTTCTCTGTAGAAGAATCAAAACTCTTTTTCTTGCTCTTACAATTCCTCATAATATGTCCAAGTTTTCCATAATTCCAACACTTTACCTTACTCTTACCAGGGGTTTTAGACCATCCTTTGGACTTACCCTTTCCTTTGTTGTCTGCCTTAGATTCCTCTTCCTTAGGCCTAACTCTTATAAATAAGGCATATTGGGAGCTAGTTTTAGACTTCCTCCTCATCTCCTCTAATAGGAGAGTATGAATTATATTATCCATCTTTGGATTTGCACCACTACCACTGATAGCAACAATTAGATTTTCCCAAGACTTTGGTAAAGAAAAAAGTAACAAAATGCATTTATCTTCATCTTCTAGCTTTACATCTACAAATGCTAATTGAATGAGAATCAAATTAAAAGAATTTAAATGATGTACAACATAATCACCATCTCTCATCTTTAAAGAATACAACTGCCTTTTTAGATACAACTTATTAGTAAGACTTTTAGTTTGATAAATATCACCTATTCTCTTCCAAAATTTAATGCAGTATTTTCATCTAAAACATTCAAGAGAAAAACATCAACAAGACATAATATTATGGTTCCTCTTGCCTTCTTATCAAGCTTAGCCCAATCCTCATCTGACATAGTTGTAGGTGATTTTTTCTAATTATTAACAACTAACCACCAATCTATTTCTTAAAGGAGATCCTCCATTTTTAGTTTCCACATTTCATATTTAGATCCATTGAAACTTTCAATAGCTAAATGAGAATTCATTGTAAGAAACTTATTTTCCAAAATCAGCCATAACAAAAATAACAAAAGCCTTCACTACAACAAAAAAACCTTCAATCTTTTAAGAGAAAGGTGTCCCAATACTCTACCCAACCTCAGCTCTGATACCAAATGTTGTAAATTGAGGTGTTTATGTAGCTTAATACTTTGTAAAAATTTATTATTGCTGATCTAAATATGTATTCATTGTCCTTGATCATGTTGGATACTTACGACATAGGAGAACCGAGATACTCTATGTTTTTTGTAGACTAGTGACTTATCATTTGGGCATTGGAGTTAGGACTCTTTCCTAATCACCTAATACACTTGGAGCTTTCCTAATCACCTAAAAAAAAGACTACCTAAGAAAATCACCTAAAACATGACATAACTTCACAAAACGGGGAAACACATTATGACATAATGAAAAAAATAAATTAAAAGAAAGTTACTGAAAGAAAAAAATCACTCCATCCCTAAAGAGATGAAGTGCTTTGGATATTTTCTGCTGTATGATAGTGAGAAAAGCCTCCCATTGATGTTGTTTCTGCTTGAAAGTGTCACTTCTCTTCTGATGGGAATTGTAGGAGGCAATCCCTCTGGGATGAAGGTTCTCAAGTATTCATATATCCATGCAAAGGTACTTTGAAAAAAGTGAGAATATGATGCAAATGAGAAATTTGATACCCACGAGGCATTAGTTTTGCTGTAATCCATCCTTAGGATGTTGAATTCTTCAAACCAATCGATCGAGTTCCAAACTAAATTTCTATAATGCAGTAGGTGATCTTTTTTGACTTGAAAATATCCTTTGACCGGCTCATCGATCAGCTCCATATCACCTTTAATACATAGGAGTTTGAATCCCATGACTTCAACATCTTTGAAGCCTTGAAAAAGAACCTCTTTTTCATCTTCAGTTTGTTGGACTCAAGGAACACTGAGAGAGAGGGTGAATCAGTGTTCAACAATATTAATATTTTAATTCAGATCTCAAACCATTTACAACATTTCAACAAAAGTAAAGATGCAAGCACATGAAGGAAAAAATAAAAACACCATAACACTAATATTTTTACGTGGAAACCCTATTAGGGGAAAAAACACGGTGGAGGTTAATCCACAATTTATACTTTGTTAAAAGTATGAAAGAAAAAGGGGAATGTACATGCATTCAAGCACATTTCCTAGAGCTCATTGCTCAAAATTAGGAAGGCTCATTTCCTTACAATATATTTGGATTACAACAAAAATTTGAACTAAGAAATTAGCATCTACAAATGCTTGGTATCAATTCCGGTGAAGCTCATAGATTAGATTCGGGACCTTCTATCTGATTTTGCACTTCGTTCTGCTCTGCCTTAATTCATTTCACAAAAATCTTCTTCTGCACAAGCAAAATTTTCTGAACTGATCTTCTAATATTCGCCCACACATCTGCTCTACTCTTCACACCAATACATACCACACCAAAATGAATTAATCGATCTCTTATATATATCCGCTAGCAAGAATTCAATCCCTAATGTCAGCTTCAGCACAATAAAAATATTTGTCAATAGTTGGGTCAATCCTCAATAAATATTTGATGCGTACCCACATAAGTTTTCCAAGCCATAGATAGGACCCAAAAACAAAAATCTAACACAAGAAATAATTAAACAATTACTCCTTATACATTCACAACATGCTACATACACTAAGTCAGCCTTCATGAACAAATGAACAGAAAAATCATCCTACCGGATCTCCTAACTCATACACTGATTGATGCAACAACACAAAACTTAACAATAAGATAACATAGATGCTCAAAAACCTTCCCCGAGATCCACAACCTAAAATGATAATCTGGTGAAGCATACAGATCGACATACCAACCAAATACCTTGTTCTTTATTCTCACTTCTGGTAAAATTTTGTTTTTCACTCTGCCTGTTGGTACACACAAATATTGATATGTAGACTAGAATAATGATTTAGGTTTCCATCAATGACAACACTAGAATCCATATGCCAACAATCTCGCCCTTTGGAATTGATGGCAACACCTAGTGAAAAATGACTAAGTGTCAGAATCAATATGATTATGCTGCCAAAGTTTAAAATTTCAAAACACAACTACCCCTTAGAATGATAAGGAAATTTTCACTGCTCTCTCTCCCACTTTGACATCAATGAAAAACATGCTTCACTCTCTCTCCCTTTCAAAAATTTGATCAAAATTTGAAGAAATACAACTGCTACTTGATTTAGAAAATTATCTTGTACTTATCTTTCATTTCTGGAAGAAATTTCTTCCAAGCTTCCACTGCAATCCCAATGATTAAGATCAAGCTGTTGTTCTTAGATGTCTAGTTGGTAATCCAGATGAGAGATTCTAGAATTGTGATTGCCTCTTCTATTTTTTCTCCTTTCCTCAAAACCTCAATTAACTACTCCAACCTACATTCAGTTAAATCCTCCACCTTCCAAAAGGTTTCCACAAGGTTGTTTCTAGTGAAATGAACTTTTGCATGCTTAGACTACAATTGTTGAATCCTTTTCTTGACCGTGCTATCTAGATCCTGAAACGTATTTATGATCGACCTTTTTGTTCATTTCCGGTTTTCATCGCCAACTATCTTTATTTCCCAAATGCGCTTAAATTTATAAAGTAATAGTTGTAGATGTTATTAGGTATGTGTTGTTATGCATTGCCTCAATTTCATTTTCCTTTTCAATTTAATAAGAGATATTTTGGCTCTTGGTGTAAATTATTTCTTCCTCTTTTACGTCCCAAGCTCAAAGAGATACTTGGCTTCCTTAATGATCATCTCTTGAGGAAACCACATTATACAAACTCTCCCAAATAGTATACTGAAATAGGAAGGTACTTAGGTATTACTCTTTCGGTCCACGCTCCTTATGAGGTTTATTAGACAATATATACATTAATTTTAAAATGCCCCATCTTTCATACGAACAGTTTGTAGTATCTTTGCTTAGGATAAAGTACCTTCTTCTTAATGTTCCTTCTGCTAATACATTCCGGTTCTTCCCTTAGGTGTACTTTGATTCTTCTACAGGTATGTCCACAATCACTAGATCTTTTACATAATTTTTGGGAGTTTTATTGTGTTGGAGGAATTAATCAAGCAATCCTTGAGCTCTTCCTATATACATCCTCGGAAGGGATCCAACTACTCTTGCTCGGAATACTTTCTTCTTAATTCTTTAAAGATTTTACTCTTTTGCTTTCAATTTGCCAAAGTATTAGAGATGTTCAAGGGTGATGTTTTACAAACTCTCTTTCTTATTCGATCTTGTGGTAAAGGCAGGCCAAAAATACATCACAAGACATATGACCAAAGTACCAAACCTGAAGGGGTAATCTACCTCCTTTGTTAGTTGCACATTTTCCATCAATTGATCTTTTAGCAATCCACACAGATCAAAATCATGATCCTCCATTATCATCTTATGAGAGATGTAAATTGCACCTGTTGAAGTTGCGCCTTCCCTATTTCTAAAAAATATTTTGTATGAAATTCCATGCGCAATGTAACTTTTTATTGGATCTTTGATCGTCGAAATTAACAAATCCCTTTGATCTCTAGTTACTCTAGTTAGGGTTTTGACTTCCTTGTTCCGAATCGACTTCTTTTTCGGTATATCCCCAACATTGCATAATCTAGTTAGATTCTTCATCACCTCTTTCGAAATCATATAGGGTTTATCTAGAGTCAGAATGTGATCATTCAATTTGCTCAAGATAAACCTAACGACTTCCGCATTGTCAAAGTATGGAAATTCACTCCAAATGTCCAAAATTTTGTGTTCCACACCTTCAAGCCATTTCAATTCATCGGCCAGAAAAAAATTTCACATCCCTAATCTTCTCACTACTATATTCATCTAAATTCACCATTCCTTTGATTTTCTTCATTTTTCTTTCTATATTGAACAAGTTTCTTCCAAACACTAAATTGAGTGATAATTCTACAAGCAACTGAAATACCTGATGAATTCACTGCCAAAATGACTTAACTCCTTCAAAATTCTGCTGGAGAGGCTCTCCTATTCTTCTTCAATGCAAAGTGACAAATGAGGGTTCCAAATACCCTTTTATAACTTGCACACCTAACCTTTTTATCTCATTGAATGTTTTTCCCTAGGTGTTTTGGATACTCTAATTTCTTAGGCAACAAAAGAAAAATTCGTCTGTGGTCCTTCTACTTCTCAAAATTTTGCATAAATGACCACCGATACAATTGTAATCTATTAGCACAACTACTAGAAACTTCTTGTATTTCGGTGCCAACTACTGACAAGGGGGCAAAGGATTTTCTTAAAAAAATCCCCCTAGGCCAATGGCCTAAGATCAATTTTTTGAGGAATTACCAGAACCTACTTTCGATGCGGGCTTATTTCCTACATCATATTCACTCTTCCTTACCCATGTTTTCTTCATCTGATCTCTTATCTCTTCCACAATCATTTTCCCTTTTCCTTTATCATCTGTCTATGAAATTCTTCCTTTGTATACTAGACCTCTTCTATCCATGTTTCTATTCCTACAGAATCTTGCAATGTGACCAAATCTATTGCATTTGTAACACACAAGATTTCTTTATCTAGACCACTCATTCCATTGATTTCCTCTTGATTTGCATTGATTAGAAACATGCCCAAAACTTCCACAGGTGTAGCATTTAACATTCCTTATACTGATAGACATACTTCTGCATTCAATTGACTTATGACCAAACTTATTGCAACTGAAACACAGATCGGGAAATGATGGACTGCTTGAATTCATTTTACTTCTACATTGAGAAGCCATATGACCAAATTTTTTACAAGCAAAATAGTGACCATTAAACTTTTGAGCATTGGGCTGTCTTACCAGATATATTCTACCTTTGTTCATTTGATTTCTTTATCTAGAATCCTTATTTTTAGATCCAAATCTTTCTCCCTTTTCATATCCAAGACCTCGCTCATCATTTGCATCTTTCTGTCCTTTATTCAACTCATCAAGCTTAGCATAAATAATCTTAAAATTCTCCCTGTAGTCATTTGAAATAGTGAGTTCATCTTTGAGAGTAACTATCTATCTTTCAAGTTCTTGTTCATTATTTCTGGATTGTTGTAGTTCAATCTCTAGCTGAATGAATCCATTATTAACTTTGCTACATTCTTCAAATTTTTCTTTTAAGGACTGGGCTAGATTCTCCTCATTCTTCCTTCTTTCTTCAATCTCCTTAGTTTTCCTCATCACCATAGATTCCATCTCGGTCGTTTCGGGTGGCGACAGGCGGAAAAGTTGCGGGACGGAAGTTCAGAAGTGAAAATCTTCGATATTTTACTTTCTTTTCTTTCCGCCAGTGATCCACATAGTTCCTTCCCTCTTTCCTCTTCACTTTGATTTTATCCTTCAATGATTGAAAGGATAGATTTTCCAGCATCCTCAAGATTTTTCTTTTAATTCCATGACTTCTGCTAGGCTGATCCAAGATCTACATCAAAGTGCCACCAAAATTTTTGTTGAGAGACCGCGGGAGTCCGTGCGTTCCAAGATCCTCAAAATATTGTTGGAATTCTCCGGAGGGGCATTCAGGAATAAGAGGGTGAATTAGTGTTCAACAATATTTAGATTTCATTTTAGATATTAAACCATTTACAACATTTCAACAGAAGTAAAGATGCAAGCACATGAAGGAAAAAATCAAAACACCATAACACCAAGATTTTTACATGGAAACCCTATTAGGGGAAAAACCACGGTGGAGGTTAATCCACAATTTATACTTTGTTAAAAGTATGAAGGAAAAAGGGGAATGCACATGCATTCAGGCACATTTCCTAGAGCTCATTGGTCAAAATTAGGAAGGATCAATGCCTTACAATATATTTGGATTAGAACAAAAAGTTGAATTAAGAAAGTAGAATCTACAAATGCCTGGTATTAGTTCTGGTGAAGCTCATAGATCAGATTCAGGACCTTCTTATTGAGATTATGGATGCATAGTCCCTGAGCTCTGAAATCTTCAATGGAGGACCCTTGCCAGGAAAGATAATCAACCACACAGAAAGTGTTCGAACTTAGGCATGCAAAATGGAGATTCTATTGATCTACATGATGAGATTGGATTATTACAAATGTACAAAATGCCCTAAATATATAGGCGTGAGAGAGAACCTAAGATGCATGAGATGTTGCCATGTGTCATGATCTAACAAAATGTGACATGTGAACCCTATCTAGTAAATTATTAAATGTTGAGATAAGTTCTAGAAGGACAAATAATCTTCTAGAAGGAATCTTATCCCTACAAACAAGGGAGGGGACATTACCCCATTATTAAATGATTTATTAAAAATACAACCTAGGACTAAATGATGTATGACCTAAGTTAACTTATGCTAGTGTAATAATTGATTTAATTACACTAATACCCCCCATAAGTTCAACTTAGGGAGAAAAATGTAATGATTATGCAAGATGATGAAAAGATGGGTCTTGAATACAAGGCCATGTTAGGAACCCATGTACATGAAGATGCTGAAAATATCCCACAACTGGAGAAAAGGGGAAAACCTAGTGGGAAAAAAACTCCTCTCCAAAAAGGAGATGAAAAAGAAAAAAAGTGAGATAGGATGAGAAGGATGGAGGACTCCCAAATACCCCCCAAGTACACCATCTATTACATGGATACAATACAATAGCCCCCCATAGGGAGGAAAGAGAGAGAAAATATATCCCCCCAGAAGATGTGATCACATGCAAAGATGGTAAGTGTCTAAAGACAAAACATGATCCAATGTCGAAAAACAACTTTTCTCCCTTTCAGAAGAAACAAAACCAAGTGCAAGTGGAGAGATGCTTCCCATTTTGGATAGGAATTGAAGGAAGGAAAGATGTATGCTGATGATGATGTCTCTGAACTCTGCTCATGTGTCTCCTTGCCTAATGATGAAGATGCCATAGTCCCAAAAAATGTAGAGGGGGACAAACTGGGACGATGCAGAAATTGATGTTGAACAATATCCAAAGACAGTGTGATGGATATGATGGAGAATTGATAGCCCCCCTTGAATGAAGTGTCCTCAAAACCACTGAAAGAAGTCTAAAGCAATAAATGTGTCCAAACCACATGTCTCCCACTAGGAAGAAGAAAATCCAATGGAAAATGCTAAAGAAACCTCAAATCCTGAATGGAATGATAGGGAAGAAGTCTCATACATGAAATATCTGAAGAGAAACCAAGTGCCTCCAAGATAGTCTTTGGATTCCCAATCAAGGTCAAGATAAAGAAATGAGGAGACTCAAGAAAACTCTCCAAAGTGTGATCTGAATAGAGGAGTGATATCCCCCCAAGAATGTCCTCCAAACCTATAGAAGTAGCCAAGTCAGTGATACCTGAAACGAAGCCATCCTATAATGTCAAGTCTGGAAAAATGAAGGTGTCATGATGAGAGATGATGATGGAAGCCTCAATTAATGAATCTGGACAAGGAATCACTGAATGTGAAGGGATACCAATTGTCTCTAATGGAGAAGAAGCACTTGAAGCAACCTTGTCAACCTCTTCGAAAGATTCAAGGAAATCAACCTCCTACACAACAATATCATCATGGGGTAGTTGATATGAAGAATGATATTCTGAATCATGACCATCTGATCCTCCATATATCTCCCAAATCTTAGTCCAAAGGATGTGAGGACAATCATAGTGATCAATAGCATTCAAAAAATCACAATCAACTTGCATAGAAATGATCTCCAAAATAATGTATCTGCTGCAACTCCAAGAAAGTTCATGAATACCTTCACTTGGATGAGGAACTATACCATATAGATGAGGCAATAGATCAAGTGATTAGACATGGTGGCAGATCCTATCTCACCATTTTTTATAGTTTCCCTTATGCAACACAACCAAAGGAGAGAATGCAAGCCCCATAATGAAGTTTCTCCAAAAAATACAAAGACACTAGCCTTCAACAGCAAATAGAAGCATCCAAGGATGATGTGCAACTGAAGTGATGCTACCCGGATCAAAAAAAACTTTTCCCTAGCTTCAAGATGTCCAAGTTATTGAACAAATGCACCAAATTGAAAAAAATAAATGCAAGAGCACTTGGAGCTGAAACTGATCAAGGGGTCTGGAGTGATGAAAAAAGCTCTGAAAAACTTTCCTGATGTTGTTGGAATCAATGAAATCCGATAAACGGTTGTGAAGTTACGAGCCTTTGAGTCGAGATTAGGGGTTTGACTTATATTGACTATAGAATTTTCTGTGAGAAAAATTTCATAGAATGGATGTCACCACTAGAAATTTCTTGGAATTACCTTTCCGACGGTATCTCGTTTGCAAAATTTTGATACCGTGGGTGAAAGTTATGATAAAATGAAAAAAAGGCCTAAAAGTAGGCACTTGGTAGGCTAATTAGGTGCAAAATTTTAGCACCCCAGGTGCTAGCATTTGGTCATCAATATGACCTCGGTGATAAATGTGGAAAAAAAAGTGTGTTCCCCTCCTGGGAGCGATGGTGGGGCTGAGCAACCTAGCTGGGCGGTGAAATAAGGATGGCTCCTCTCACAAATAGCGGATCCACATGGTTCTCAAAATGACTATGGGCCGGTGGATGCCGATGACAAACTACCAGTGGTGAGGATGCTCCAGTGGTCATTGGTAGGGGTAGGATGAATTCCAGTGGGAGCTTGGATGGGCTGGCAGTGAAGGGGCCAGCAAGTGGAACAAACATCGGCGGGAGGAAAAGTGATCCCGGCCCGCCAGAGGAGAACACGACGGGAGCTCCAAAAAAAATAGGCACTGTATACTGTAAGGTACGTGTACCCGACGGACAAAATAAATACAATGTCCTACAAAAATATTGAAGCGGCCGACAAGAAATCTATAGTCCTTTTGAAACAACCGATGAAAAAAATAAAATTTTGAATAATGCCCAAAGGGGCAATTCAAATTTTTTCTTCAAATGTCAATTGATAAAGTATATATCTTCAGATATATTAATGTCGACAGTGAAAATTTCATATACTGATCAAATCCCAATTTAGTATTATCGACCACCATTTAAGATATAGTCCACAAAAAATTGAAAAGGACAACCCAATATTGATGGAGAATAAATAAGACTGAAAAATCAAACCCAATACATGCCGACGAGTGATTAAAATACAGGCCGATATGATATGTTTTTTAATTTCTGCCAGAACTATAGAAAGAGCCCAAATAATAATTTTTTACCAAAGAAAATAGATAAAGCCCTGATTTTTTTTGAAACAAAAAATGGCCTGCAACGAAAAAAATTTGCCTCAGAGGACAACTGACCAGGATTGTTTTTTACTGCAAATTGTATGGATAGTACAGTTGATTTTGCAAACCCAAAAATACCTCTAATGGCTCTTGGGTTGATGTATCTGATTTTGATGAATGGGAAGGCGATCCTAGGGTTTCGAGGCCTTCTGAAGACAATGGGGAGCTTGGATTTGACTCAATCTACTTTAGAAATCAGCTTGGTCCCCGGGTGGAGTCAAGTAGCCTGCAAGAATCTCGCACACCAACTTTCTTGATCGAGGGTTGACATTTCACTGGACAAGCTCTGATACCATGTTGAGATTATGGATGCATAGTCCTTGAAGCTCTAGAATCTTCAATGGAGGACCCTTTCTAGGAAAGATAATAAACCACATAGAATGTGTTCAAACTTAGGCATGCACAATGGAGATTCTATTGATCTACACTATGAGATTGGATTATTACAAATGTACAAAATGCCCTAAATATATAGGCATGCGAGAGAACCTAAGATGGAGGAGATGTTGCCATGTGTCATGATCTAACAACATATGATAGCATGTGAACCCTATCTAGGAAATTATTAAATGTTGAGATAAGTTCTAGAAGGACAACTCATCTTCTAGAAGGAATCTTATCCCTACAAACAAGGTAGGGGACATTACCCCATTATTAAATGATTTATTAAAAATGCAACCTAGGAATAAATGATGTATGACCTATGTTAACTTATGCTATTGTAATAATTGATTTAATTACACTAACACTTATGTCTGATTCTGCACTTCATTCTGCTCTGCCTTAATTTGTTTCACAAAAATCTTCTTCTACACAAGAAAAATTTGCTCAATTGAGCTTTTGATATTCACACACACATCTGCTATGCTCTTCACACCAATACATACCACACCAAAATGAATTAATCGATCTCTTATATATATCTTCTAGCAAGAATTTAATTGCTATATGTCAACTTCAACACAATAAAAATATTTCTCAATAGTCGGCTCAATCCTCATTAAATATTTGATGCATACCCACATAAGTCGGCCAAGCCATAGCTAGGACCCCAAAAAAAAATCCAGCACAAGAAACAATTAAACAATTACTCCTCATACATCCATGACATGCTACATACACTAAGTCGACCTTCATGAACAAATGAACAAAAAATCATCCTGCTAGATCTCCTAACTCATACACTGATTGATGCAACATCAAAAAAATTAACAATAAGATAATATAGATGCTCAACAATCTTCCCTAAGATCCACAACCTAAAATGATAATTCAGTGAAGCATACAAATTGACATACTAACCGGATAACCTATTCTTCATTCTCACTTCCGATAAAACTTCTGTTCTTCACTCTGCCTATTGGTACAAACAAATCCTATTTACAGTTGATAAGTTCATGCAATGAGCATTGGTACATCATTTTCGCGATCCATTGGTTTGCTTTGGAAACTTGTTTTTCCATTTTTGGTGCTCTAAATCATTATATGCTATTGGTTCATGTTGCTTTCTGGACAGTGACATATTTTGGACAATGAACTACTTTATATGCTTTTCACAGTGGTTACCTATCCTGCTTGGTCTGGTGGAATTTTTTCTTGTAACAGTGCACATTTTTTTTAATGAGCTTATTTTGGATGCTTGAGTTTTATTGTAATGGTTTATCTTGGAAGTATCATAGTACAAAGCCTCTCAGATGTTCTTATGACTCAATGTATTAGTACTAATCAAGGCATTTTTTTAAGGAGACAATGGAGGATGAAGTTTAACATAAAAAAATGGTATGTTCAAGTAACTAATCTTCAATTCTTGATGACAAAGATCACCATGACATGTTCAAGTATAATATTTGTGGTATATTCAGCTTGATTTCTTGTAAGTTTTCCTCACATGGTATGTGAGTGGCACTTTTTATGCTTGCAAAAAGCATATTGATTCAATTTCATAAGCACTTCATTAATATTGAATCATATTAATCTTGGCATCTAATATTAACCACTTCCAACAAGTGGTATAAGATGAAAAATCTGATATTAGTGCACTTGGTTCATTTGCTTATATCTTCTTGGCATCATTGGTATATGAGGTTGTTATGCTCTGGCTATGATACAATGATTGATCTATATGAAGTCTTCATCTGGTTGGTTCCAATGGCTAAGTTTTTGCCATCAAGGACAAAGGGGGAGTTTGTTGAACTTCTCTTTTGTTATTTGTCCTTGATGTCAAAATTGCTCTGGGTTGGTGCCTTGGCATTTCACAGTTTGATATTGGTATATTCAGTGATTATCTTGTGGTATTGATTGTTGGATTCATGTGTAGAGGCTTTATATCTGCTTAGTGGAGTTAATTTTTTCCTACAAGTTGGATTAGTGTGGTGGATCAGTTTATAATGTTTTCATGTGGTTGACATATGATATTGGTATTCTTGATCGTGTCTTTGGCACTCTTGTTTTGGTACATATTGATTGGTCAGTAATGATTGAATCATGGCATGTTTATGATACTTGGTGCAATAATTATCATTGTATTCAGTATGGCATATTCAGAAGGTTTCACTTGGTATTTTTTTTCAGGTGGTTTAGTGGACAATATTTTGATGTATTTGTGTTACTGATGTTTTGGCTACATGTGCAGATGAAAGGTTTCTATGTTGATCATAGGATCATGGTGTTGTCTATTTGATGCAGTGTTAACTCTTATAGGTGATTGTGAAGGTATATTGTTGATTCAGTTCAGTCTTTGACATTCAAATTCAATGTCTTTATACATTTGGTGAATACATTTATTCACATATACATGATAGTATTGAGCTTCAGTTTTGCACCATGAACATAGCATGAATTCACACTTCATTGTGACTCAACACTATATGCTTTACATACTTAGATTTTAGTGTTACATTAATTATTCATATACACATGGTATTTATGCTTATTCATAATGCCAACACTTAAGCATTATCAATCACTTTGATTACTTCACATATTTTATAGTGCTATTGGGTTTCATTGTACATTATAAACTTAGTACATTATGTGCTATCGGGTTGATATATATATAAATAGTGCTTTAAAAGTGCTTTCATAAAGCATTTAAGGCTGGTAACATTCACATTATTATTGGGCTCATTCTTTTGCACACCATACACATTATTATTGGGTTCATTCTTTTGCATGTATAGTCAACATATTTCATTTAAAGTGATTGGCAAGTTGGAATTTCCTTTAGATTTTTGATTGAAGGTTGATCATATTTCAGGCTTATACATTGTACAACAGTTAAATACATATTATTTGAAGACTTGGGTTGTCGGCATATGTATTACACTTGATTTTCTTACTTGGCAGTGACAATATTATTGTTTCAATGAGCATGTTGATTGTGTTGACTTGGACAACATGCGTGGATTATAATTTGGCACTCATTTAATGCATCATTGTGTCAATTACATGGATTCCAAAATGATTGTAATATGATGTTTGGGTTTCAAATTTCATTCATTTTTCTTTGAAGTTTCGATGAAGGAAGAAATAGGGTAAACAAAAGACTGAACCCTAGCACTGCCATGTTGAAATTACAGTTGTAGTTTGAGCAAGTTTGATGTGGTATTCTGACCTAGTTTTCAGTTATGTTGGTCTTTGATGGATGGAAAGATAGTTGGTGGTCTTCGCTTGAGCTGGAAGCAGAAGTTTGGGCAGTTTTTCATGAAGATCTTCAGGGATTTTGTTTGCAGGTTAAATCCACCATGGAAGAGGTAATATCTATGCATTATTTTGATCTTTCAAAGGTAAATCTAGTAAATGAGAAGTAAAAGAGGAAAAGAAAACTTTGTTTCAGTTTTGAACAAATTTCTTAACTAATTTGAAACTACTTTGAACTCGAGTGTAAACTCAAGGGTTTCATCTTACAGTGGCATTTCATCTTCATATCATTAATTTTTTTGTGGTTATTCTTAAAAAACCATTGATGGGTATCATGATCAAATATTTTTTTTTTTACTAGTTTATAAACCCTGGTTATTGAATATGGGTTTTCTTGAAAAAGATGAATAACCATTTTACAAACATTGTATATATATGTATCTTTGCAAAAACACTTGAGAGTGTGATGAGATGAAATAGAATGGATAGAGTATTGTTTATTGTAATATCATTCTATAAAGAGGAAGAGTGGGCTCATATTGCTTTCATCTCTAGTTGTATTACAAAGATTATTGCAAAATCATTTTGTATCCTATTGTAATTTTATAACTGCAGAGAGTTATTATAGTTATAAGGTTTTGATGGGTTGCAATACCTTGAATGTTTGATGAAGTTGGTGCTTCAGAATTTAGGTGGAGTTGGTGCTCCTATGAATTTGGTGCTTCAAAAAATTGTTACAGAGTTGGTGCTCTTTGATTAATGAAAAGAAATTTTTAGTGAGTGGTTTTTTATACTCCATGAGGGTTTTTCCACTTAGGAAATATTTGTGTTATGTGATGTTATATGTCTCTCATTTTGTTTCATGTTAATGTGCTCATTTAGTCAATGCTCTGATTCTTTTAGTGTGTTCAAAAGGTTCATATTTCAAAATGTTCAAGTCTATCATGAAAAGTTAAAATTGTTCAAATATGATTTTAAAAAACCTTCTGTAAAGCAAGTTAAATCTGCATTGGGAAAAGTTGTAGTTCTGTTTCAAAAGCATAAACTAGATTTTTCACACATTAACTGAACAATCTCATATGGTGCTTTTAATATGAGTTGTAAATGTTAGTCAAGTTTCATGTCAATCTGATCTAAAGTATTAATGTTCACTTGCATAAAAAAGTCTGCCACATTGTGTTTAAATTAGTAAAAAGTTTCTTTGTGCTTTCAAAGTCAAAAGTTAAAAAATTATATCACTTTGATTCACCCCCCCTCTCAGAGTGAATCCACTTCCAATAGGGAGATGACCATTTCCCCTGCTTTTGAACTTGTATTTATACAATCTCCATCAAACTATATTGTCCATGAATTTGTCTCCTCTGTTAGTCTCTTTTTAGAACAAGCAATGCTCCGGTCTTTAATTTCTATCTCTGATAGAGTCACATAATTACCAGGACCCGTTTCAGGATTTTCTTTTGCTAGAATAGATGACTTGAGCATAGCCTACTTCTTGGCAACTTTGAGAATCTGATCTAATTGTTCTGGATGGTCTTGAAGATATTCTAGTTGAGAGATTTACACCTTGGTCTTCATCATGGAAGCTACGATGTCAAAATTTTCTAAAGACGTCTCTTGAGCAATCGATAGTAATCTCATGTGAATATTTGGGTTTAGAAGTGAGAGGAACTTCTTTACCTTCTTCATTTGATTTCTTCCTTTCTTCTTCTTCTTTCTATGCTTTGAAATGCTGAGCATGTGTAGACATAGAAGGAGCGTATTGATGGTATTCTTCTTCTTGTTCTTGATTGACAGGTTCTTTATCAAAGTATCCCATAGCGGAGACACCATCGAAGTTGTCCATCTATGGTAAGACAACATTCAAACTTGGTTTTGGTACAAAAAAAAAATTAGGAGAAACTTTAGTGTATCCCATGATTTGGATCATTCTCAGATTCTACGGACATGTGGATCCGATATGTGCATCAGTGTCATGGAAAGGAAAAAATACTGCACTGTGTGCAACTTCAATCATTGGTCTTGATGGAGATGTTGGAAACCGTGGATAAAGATTGTCTCTATTTGGCTAGTACAGTTGTTGAACTGGAGATCTGATGAAATATTCTTTCACCAAGCTAGAAGTGATCATATTATCCTCCAACTTGATGGCATGTTCTTGCACACTCTTCAACTCTGTTGCTTTGGCCATCTTAAGGAAAAAGGCTATCTCTGATGGAAGAGAATTTATGAAACAACTCATCAAAATCTCTGATGATGGATCAAGTGTAGAAGAAATTCTTGTAAAAAGATGATTAAATCTTGCTACAAAATCCCTCATGTGTTCTTTGTGCTCCATCTTTGAATTTGTAAGCTGGGCGAACAACAAATGACTATCTTCAATAGGATTGAATCTCACCAAAAATTTCTCACTCATAGTTTCCTAGCTTGTGATACTACCTGGCACTGGGTGATTGAACCAATTGGAAGAATTTCCTAGAAGATTCTTGACAAAGAGATGCACTGTGATGTCTTCGTGTGCTATGTGCAAGATGACACAAGTTGTTGTGAACATAGAAAAATGTTCCTCTGGGTGTGAGTTTCGTCGCCGTGAAACAGAGGAAAGTGCTTCCTTGACCCTTTAGGTAACTCATGATTTACCTGAAAATCCAAAGGCCCAATGTTATTACCCCAAGGTAATGGGGGTGGACATCACCTATTAGCATTATCATTGTTATCATCCATTGCTTATGTGTGAATCATGCAATAGGATGCCAGAGTGTCATTGCTGTGAAATAAAGTGTTAAGCTTTTCTTGAAGTTTTCTTGCCTCGTGCCCCATGGTGGGTGCCAAATTTTTTTTGGCGTAAAAAATATCACCTCTGGAGTGCGAGTTGGTATAGATAGCTATGCACAATACATATTGAATTCTCTTCAAATTAGGAGGGGAAGCTCCCTCATATGCTGATTTGTGTGAAAAAATAAAGTAATATAACTCCTATCTTTTTGTCTCAGCTAGAAGAGGCACAAGGTTAAGAAAACCAAGAATGTTGCAACTAAGGATTTTCTGGTTTCGTAGATCACTAACTACAACTAAACTAAAAGATTTAATCTATCCAATCTCCTCAAGAAAATAGAGCATGAGGAAAAAAGGAGAAGGAATGTCTTATGATAAAACTCCACAACAGGATTTCCAAGGAGGAGGGAACCCTATCTGAGGCATAGGCTGAAATAAAGTCTATTAGGCACAACACTAAAAATGATAATTCTTCTTCCCAAATTTCCAAGGAGGAGGAACCCCTATTCGAAGTGTAGTTTGAAAGAACAACTATTAAACATAACATAAGATAGCCAACTAGGACAACAAATTGCATTGGTGAGACACACATACAATAAATGATCAAACTAGCCACTCCATTTATCTAAGATGAACAAATACCACAATAATAACATTCAGGCAAGGTGGCATAGCTATTTATTATCATAGTAAAAGCTTGTGAACATATACAAAACAACAATATTTTAGGCAAGGTGGCACAACATATATTACTATCACATGCAAAAGTTAATTGCAAATGAGCAAAGAGCTCTTATTTATAGACATCAAAGGTGTAGGGAACCCTAAAATCACCTTGAGTCAACTACAGTCTTGCGAGCATGCAAGATCTTGTTGCTAAACCCTAAATAAATGAAACTATATAGTTAATTGGAAAACTACCATCAGTTAACCAAAACACAACTAAACTAAATGTACATGTGCAACATGCACGTCCTTATTGAAATGAAAACTAAATGAAAAATCCAATTGTACAATGATGATTCCAAGACATACATAGCATGAAAGGTGGAACAATGAGTTAACTCAGAAAGAGGCATCGAGTTAACTGCTATGTTTGATTTCTATCCTAAAAAGGTGGGACGTCCTGAACTGAAGTTCACTAGCCCTGATCTCAGGCAATTAACCCCTCCATGAGGTTATTGACTACATCACCATCTGAAGGTCGTCACATGTCTCAATTGTCAATTCACTGGTCATCAGCAACTAAAGCAATCTTGGAAATCTCCACACACTTAAATTGGTATTTCATTGACTGATAACTCTAGCATCTCTATAATTGAATTAATGGCCATTGTTCCTTCTATAGCTTTACACTCTGACGCTTCTCACATTTTTCACGCTTTTCTCTATGGAAGAGTGTTACATGATGAAATCGCGAAGTTTGAATGTGAACCCTCTGATTGTAAGAAATGAAAATGAACTTGTTGCACATGTAGAATTCCAACGGTATCAACCCTCTAAACTGGCCTTGGAAGACAATCAACTATACGAGGCATGAAACCATGTGGACTTGAGTGACTATGCCTATCAACCTTCCGGATGTGCTTGATACAAATTATTGTCTGCTTTTATGATGAAATCATGAATTAAGACTATCTTGGTCTTGAATTTAGTCTATGTGAACTTTATTCTAAAAAAATCGCTTGTTGACTGTAAACACGACTATGTTTTAACAATTTTCTTCAGAATGCCAAAATGACTCTTAATGAGGCTAAAAATAGCATGTCAGAGGGCAATTTTCACCAAAAGTTTTGAGATGTGGGTTTTGTGCAGAAAATGATTCTAAGACAACCCACAATGTTAGAATTTAAAAAAAGAACCATTTAGTTTGACATGCAAAAGCTTTTTCAAAAAAAACCACTGGGGTAGTAGCGGCTACGTGGGGCAATTTTTCTAAGAAAAACTGAAATATGGGTTTTGTTTAGAAGATGATTCTAAAACAATCTAGATCCCCCATTTTGAAAAATATTGACTTTTACTCCACCATGCAAAGGAATTTTAGTTGAGAAAAGTAAATCGTTGAGAATTGAAGCTTCGAGGCAATTTTTCTTGAAAAATTCTATCACATGGGTTTTGTAGAGAAAGCCGTGCACAACCAACCTAGATGATCAAAATTGTCAAAAGTCACCAAATCTTGGACATGCAAAGAAAACCTAAGACAAGAATAGAAGTTTTTTATGTTTTTGCTTCTGCAAAAATTGCCATGCTTGTTTGAAGTCTACTGATTAATTTAGACTTGTATCTGCAAGGAAATCTAAAAAATAACATTTATAGTGCCTTCAAATTTTGATTACTGAGAAAATTCACCCACACAATTAGAAAATTCACTTTCTCTTTAACCTCCTGTGAGAGAAATTAACGTCATATTGCAATAAATAAAGAAATTCAAAGTTCATGGTGCCAACTGCAAGAAGAAACCCTGATTTCAAAAGAAATCATCTGATTGGACCTCGCTTTGTTCAATAGAAATTGACTTGGAGTCTTGAAATATTTAAAATATTAAAATATTCAGTCTCACTCAACATGCGAAATTTCAATTGAGTCTCTAAAAGGTGCCAATATTAAAATTTTGAGAAAAAATGCCCCATTAAAGCTAGCATGCTGAAACTGAAAATTTAATATTATTTTATTGAGTTAACTGAAATCTCTCATTTTGG
This sequence comes from Sequoia sempervirens, assembly GCA_007258455.2. Taxonomy (NCBI): domain Eukaryota; kingdom Viridiplantae; phylum Streptophyta; class Pinopsida; order Cupressales; family Cupressaceae; genus Sequoia; species Sequoia sempervirens. The sequence continues at coordinate 22,258 of VDFB02278952.1, forward strand.
GTTCACTTAGAATATTTCACTAATTCCAAAAATTCCAAGTTTGACTCTCCAGGCCTCTCCCATCAAAAGATGAGATTTTTAGCTAACTTCCTATTTTGTAGCTTGTTGAAAATGTCATAGTTGCCTTTGTTGAACTCTAATATCCGGGTGCCCGATTGATGTTGGAGCTAAGCTGACACATCCACTATGAAGCCAAAACTACTAAGATGAAATGTTTTCTGAGAGTTGCAAGTGTTAAAAACCATGTTTGATGCCTAAAAATAAAAGTTGCCTTTTATTAAAATAATGTACAGGCCACCAGACAACCATTTTCTTGATTTTACATTTCGTGCTTCAAACTGTCGCTGTCGGTGAATGATGACTCCCATCGAATGGATGTTGGATCCATCATGTAGCTAGAAAAATTCTACAAACAATGACTATATGTAAGGTGTTTAAAAGTTGGTTTAAGGCCCTCAAATGCAAGGGCGGCCCTAGCCTATAGAGGCACAATTACCATTTTTAGAATAATTTTGTAAATTACAACTTTCAACACAAACACTATACTTTGACCCTTGACACAAGGAGCTGGATTTCTCCGATGTGCACACCGTTGATCTCATCGTAAAGCTAGAAAAACCTGGAAGAGATGTTCCTAGAAGTGACGAAGTGAGAAAACTACTTCTAAGACCTCTAGTAGAAGGGCGCCTTTTCCAAGGGAGTATGTAAATTCCATACTTAGCCATTTTTCTGCTTGTTTTCATTCTTAAGTATTTTTTGCTGATCCTTCACTTACGGGCATTTGAAAAACCCTAAGGGATGATGGTTGGATTCACTGAATAGCTAGGAGGATTCTACATAGGTCTCGTGAAGATGACGGCTGCTCAAAACCCATCTAGCTTGCCAAAAGGTTAGGCACCCCTAGCCTATAGCGGTACAGTTTGATATTTCCACTTTTATTTTCCCTCTATTTTATGTGCTCAGTAGAACCACTACCACGGTCACTCAACACATCCGACGATCTTTCATGTGGATGCATCATAGAGCTGGACTGAATCAGAAAAGATTCCCCAGAAACGGATTCTGCAAATTCATTCATCTAACATGTCAAATTCAAGGGCACCCCTGGGCTATAGGGGCATAAAAACTACAAATTTGATTGCCTTTGTGATGTGTAAACTCTCCATACCTTCTGCTTCCACTTTTGATTGTCAGATTTTTGCAACTCAAATAGACTTACTTGATAGATTTCCAGAAAGTTGACTGAAAACCAAAGAGAATGAATGTATTTGCAACCAAAAGCAATTGAATCTAAGCCTCCAAATTGAAGGGCACTCCTGAGCTACAGGGGCACATATTTGCTCTGGACTTGATATTTTCTTCCATTTCGCGCTCTGTGAACACCATGTTGGCTACTGAATTGACCATGGAAAAGCACTATTGTTGCTGACATGTGTGTGTGACTGTATTTCACCACTTTCACATGTTGAACACTATAAAGTTGATTTGCACATTGATGATCTTGTTCATGGATGCATTGTGGAGTTGGATTGAATCAAAAAAGATCCCCCAGAAACGGATTCTGCAAATTCATTCATCTGACATGTCAAATTCAAGGGTTCCCTTGGGTTACAGGAGCACAAAAATTACAAATTTGATTGCCTATGTGATGCATAAACTCTTCATACCTTCTGCTTCTTCCTTCAATTGCTGTATTTTTGCAACTTGGATGGACTTGCTTGATATCTTGCCGAAAAGTTGACTGAAAACCAAAGAGAATGAATTTATCTACAACCAAAAGCAATTGAATCTGAGCCTCCAAATTGAAGGGCGCCCCTAAGCTATAGCAGCACACATTTGCTTCGGACTTGATATTTTCTTCCATTTCACGCTCTGTGAACACCATGTTGGCTGTTGAATTGACCATGCAAAAGCACTACTGCTGTTGACATGTATGTGTGACTATATTTCACCACTTTCAAATGTACAAATACTATAAAGTTGATTTGCACATTGATTACACAAGTGTCTCCCATGTTACGAAGTTAAGTGTTTCTATACTTAGAATATTTTTTGCACTTTTTGCCATTTGAAAATCCCCTCTGATGTGAAGCATCTTTTTCAACATCTTTCATCATAGAATTTTTTTCTTTGAGTTTCATGCTTAGATTTTACACCTGGTACTGGCTAATTGCCATTAACGACCTTAGAGGTCCTAACTTTCCATCTAAAAAAAGTGAAAACTACCCACCAGGCTTAAAATGATTTTTAACTAAAGCTAACTTCACCACTGTGATCATGATGTGAAATAAGCTAATCAAAATTAATTTCAACCAATTCTGACAAGTTTCAATTTTTAGGGTTTTGCAACCTGAAACAGGGTGTTTGAAACCATAAGTTTTAATTTTTCCAAATTTTACCAATATCTTCCTGACATCAAACTGACTCAAAGTCCATACTTGATTTTCCCAAAAACTATGTTTTGACATCACTTTAACAAGGTTTAGACTTCTTTAAGAAAAATTCCTTAATGAAGTAAAAATTTGGTTTGGGTACAACATTAGGCTCCATCTAGTGACCATGTCGATTACTTATGGCATAGGAGAACCGAGATAATCTATGTTTTTTGTAGACCAGTGACTTATCATTTGGGCATTAGAGTCAGGGCTCTTTCCTAATCACCTAATACACTTGGAGCTTTCCTAATCACCTAAAAACAAGACTACCTAAGAAAATCACCTAAAACATGACATAACTTCACAAAATGAGGAAACACATTACGACATAACAAAAAAAAAAAAATTACTTAAAGAAAAAAAATCACTCCATCCCCAAAGAGATGAAGTGCTTTGGATATTGTTTACTGTATGACAGTGAGAAGAGCCTCTCATCGATGTTGTTTCTACTTGAAAGGATTCACTTCACTTCTGATTGGAATTGCAAGAGGCAATCCCTCTGGGATGAAGATTGTTAGGTATTCATATATCCATGCAAAGGTACTTTGAAAAAAGTCAGAATATGATGCAAATGAGAAAGTCGATATCCCTGAGGCATTAGTTCTGTTGTAATCCATCCTTGAGATGTTGAATTCTTCAAAACAATCGATCGAGTTCCAAACTCGATTTCTATAATGTCATAGGTGATCTTTTTTTAATTGAAAATATCCTTTGACCGACTCATCGATCAGCTCCATATTACCTTTAACACATAGGAGTTTGATTCCCATGTCTTCGACATCTTTGAGGCCTTGCAAAATCACCTCTTTTTCATCTTTAGTTAACTCCATTTGCAGGTAATTTGCAACTGGGAACCTCTATTCTTTAGGGGAGATGACCATTTCCCCTACTTCTAAACTTGTATTTATACAATCTCCATCGAATTGTATTGTCCATGAATTTGTTTCCTCTGTTGTTCTCTTTTCAGAACAAGCAATGTTCCGGTCTTTAATTTCCATCTCTAACAGAGTCACATAATTACCAAGACCCATTTCAGGCTTTTCTTTTTCTAGAACAAATGACTTGAGCATAGCTAGTGTTGGTTGTGTTTTAGAATGTAACAAGGTTTGTCTTCTAATCTACCTATGGAATTTCCAATTCCAATCAAAGGCAGCTCGAAGGACCTACACCAACTGACAAGGACTTTAAAAAGCCTCCTACACTTTGGGCTCTGCAAGACCTGGAAGGGTGATCCCTTAATGTGTTTACAACCTTTGCACCATTATTATAAACAACATTACCAATAACAGATAATCTCACTAAATAGCTCAACACGATAGGATAATATTGAATAGAATTGGCTATTCCTCAACAATATCAACTATTTGGAGCATGAGATAACCAAACACAATCCATAGTATGAAATAGTCATTGATTTGAAATTTGTAGCAAGCTCTAGGCAAAGACAAACAAATACTGAATCATACGAGTAATTACAACTTAGATCAGTGCCATATATCCATTGCAGGAGTCAAATTCATAAGCGTCTAAAGGTATAAGATAGATTTAATACATAACATATAAGATCCCTGACAATATTGCATTACAATTTCATCAGTATGCATTCTAAACCAATACTACTTATCAAATACTTATACAGAACATATCCGCCTATAATCCCATTCAAGCATTTTAATTAATTCCTTGAATTAAAGCTAAAATAGAATCATACACACCACAACAGTGAGATGAATGACAACCCTTAGTTATCTTATTCAAAGTTTAGATATTCATGTACAATGGAGAGACATGAGCTTGAATTTATCATTTCAACTCAAATGCTAGTACTGTCATACAACATTAAATCCCCATGAATTCCAAAACCTATTATAGAATGACTCAAAACCTAAATCAAATTTCTCTCTAAAACCATCAGACTTTACAATTTGCTCAACTTCACCTAGACTAGACCAAAATTATCTAACTTGCTAACCAGTGCTTCGGCCTTGAAATCCTTCTTATAGAAAATGAAGGAGAAAACAAGCATCGGGCGAAAGTACACATGTCACTAACCAATTGGAGCACCTGGTGATATTCCAAAATTTGTTACAACAACCATCACTGGAGAATATTCTCATTCATCATGTCAGCTAAGGAAAGTTGATGCAACAACAAAAACCATAAGAATTCCACACCAAGAATGCCACCAAAGCAAAATTGGAAACCGTTGTAACTGCAACATCTAATTTACCACCTGCTAGTAGTTCATTCCTTTTACTCTTCCTCAGTCAAATATTTAGTTACCCAATTCTGGTATTCTTCATCAGTCGGCTAGTCAAAATTAATTACCTCATTCACCTTGGAATTATAAGGTGTGTATTTTACTGCTACCTGATTTGCATCCCTTTCAAAAGATTCCAAAAAATGAGCTGGTACTAATGATTTTATCCATATACCTCACCAACAGATCATATTTTGAGTCATCACAAATTGGATTAATTTGATCATTAATGACCTCACTTGCTTGATCTTGGCATTGTTGGCGTGACCTGATCTTCCCCTACTCATCAATTATATCAGGTAACAATGTGTTACCCCAATCATTGAAATTCTTCACCAATTCCCTAATCTTCATACTCAAATCATCTGGTAGGGTCTAAAAACCCTGCAATGACTTAACTAATACTAGAGTAGGCTTTAATGATTGGGGCCTATTATTTGTGTCAAACCTTGAGGCCTTATACATGACATCCAAATCACTGGCCCTAGGGATCCAATTTTCAATCAATGGTATCACTACCTCCTGATCCCTATCAATATTCTTTATTGCATCTAACAATAAAGAATATAAAGAATGTATAGATAGTAACTTACTATCAACCCTTTCATTTAGATGCCTCAAGATAGTAGTAACAATATCCTTTTTCTTTAAAAGAGATCCCTCCTCACTTACCTTTAATGATGTCTGCAATTGACCAATTTTTTTGCAAGAGCTACTTCTTTGTAGGATCAACAAAGCACTCTATTTCTTCTTCAATTTCCTCTAAAGAAGGGGTGAGGGAAGGATTCTGACTGGGAGATCCTGGTGTGGAAACAATTGGAGAAGCAGGAGGCACTGACCCTGCTGTGGAAGGTAATGTACTGGTCCCTGGAGCACTTGATGTCTCCCCAATTTTTTTATACCTAAACCTTTCCACCTCAGTCTGCAACTCAACATTCTTCTACTGCATCTTGCTGTATTCCTCAATCAAAAGGTTATACTTCTCCATTAGGCTCTTCTTTTCAGCCTCCTCCCTTTCAGCAGTCTTTTGGGCCAATTTGGCCACATTCATAGTAAAATTAGTGGCCTCAATGGTTGAGGTCTTTGAAGCTCTCTTTATTATTAATCCACCTTTGAAATTTGGATTAATATCAGAAACATCTAGTTTTCTCCCTTGTAGGGCCAATGCCCAAATTTCGAAGGTTTCATACTCTTCACTGAAAGAAGAGTCTTGAAGTGCTTCCTTGACTTCTTCTTCAGAGTCTTGCAAGGGATGCTTGGACTTCAGAATAGCATTAAATGCTACAACATCTACAATGTCCCATTCAGGTAGAATCAATACACCATCCTGACTCACCAGTTTCCTTCCTTCTTCAGGAGTGATGCTCTTGAATTCTTCCATTAATTCAGCTTTTACTTCCTCATCATTCTTCTGATCTGACTTGTCAGGTCTTAGTTCTCTTATCTGCCTACATTTATCTTGATATTCTTCAAATATCATCCTCCATACCAATTGCAAGAATACATTAGTCTTTACAAATGTATTGTCATCTAGAAACTCCTTGTATGCTTTCATTCTTGCATCTTGTACAATTTTACCTTTCATATCTAAATCAGATAAAACCAATTTAGCTAGTCTAAGAGGGGAAGGATTACCAACTTGCATGTCCTGATCAGTCACAATGATTTCATCCATCAAATTCTCCTGTGGTTGATCAATTCTTTTCCTCTTAGGGCTTGGCTCAAATGGTGGTGATGGGGAACTGTCTTTTGGTGATGATTCTAAATCAATAATTTTGATTGCCCTAGGCACTTTTAATTTTGGACCTGGTTGTGAAGGGAAATTCATTATTTGCTTCCCCTTTTTGTCCACTTCTTCCTCATCACTGCTACTATCCTTTTTCCTCCTGTAAATGGGCCACCTTTCTGTAGGCTGGTATGCTGGCCTTGTTTCAATTGGTCTAGCACCTTGTTCTTGTACACCTAGACTCAATTCTAAGTTTATCTTCTTGGTTCTCAAAGTGCCCATAATCTCTTTGAAGTTCTCCACCAAAAAATCAATTTTCTTATGGTATGGACTGAACTCCAACAATGGATCATACTTGGGATCCATTTTGTGCACAATATCTAATAGCTTATCATAAGCAATCCATTTCTCCTTGTTCAACTCCTGTTTATTTAGGTCAAACTCATTTCTAATAAGGTCTTTAGGAAAGTTGAATTCATGCATAAACTTGCTAGCTTTTATTCTTTGTCTGAAAAGAGCAAAGAAACCCTCAGGATCATTCTGCCGCTTTGGACCACATCTCAAATGGTAATTATCAAATAATTTATCAAAATACACCTAGCCTCCTTTTGAAAAGGAAAAATTAGACACCACTATATAATTAGGGAAAAATGTTCCTTTACCCCTTCCAGTGAGGTTGTCCTCATGAATACAACCTATTTGCCACATAACTTCTACAAAACCCACTCTTGGTGGCAAATTGTATGGCAGTATATGAGGGGCTCCCTGAAAACCATATACCCTCAAAACAATGTTGACTAGATATGGGATAATGTCACCCCAGTTATGGCAGACCTTTAATTCTAGCTTCCTCCCCTTTGGCCTGAGGAAATCATGTAATTCCTTAGGGATCCTAGGTACATTCACCATCAATCTAGCCCTTAATCTGGAAGCAAAACAATTATCAAATTACACATAACTAGTGCTTTCCTTATTGCAAGTTAAATTTGCAGCCCATATATGTACTGGAAATCTTTCTCCATCAACCGATTGCCTTAATTTCATTCTTTCAGAGAAGAAATCAGCATTCTTGAACAAGAACATATGCATCGACATAGAATACCAAAAGAATTGAGTGTAGGTATCATTTTTCTGCAAATTTGACAACCCTTCATGTATCCTCTCAGCCAAGAAAGAAGCAAAATCATAGGTCACAGAGAAATTAGGGTGTTGTATTTTTACCCCCATGAATATGTATGTAATGGGCATCACCGCACCATGACTGAAACCCAAAATCTGACACAATGAATAGAAAGTAGCCAGGAAATGATTTGCAAAACAATTTAATCTGAAAGGTTCCTGGTCACTGGGGCTGATATGAAAGCTTGAACCTCTTGCCCTAGCCAAATGGGGTGGAAGCAACTTATCTCTAAAAAGAGACTTTAACTTTGCATATTCTTGCTTCATTTCCTCAAGATTGATAGGAACCAAGTCTTCACTCGGTTCACTCAAGTAAAATTTTTTTTGGATATTATCTTTGTTAATGCTTAATAAAATCCCTCCATCATTATCTCTAGTTACCTATGTGATAGAATCATATCTTGTAGCCACTGCCCTAAGTAGGTCTACATCAGGAAAAAAATTTGGTACCACTAGCTTCCCCATATCATACATCCATCCATTTGAAAAAGGGTGACAAAAATTCCTCTATCCATACCACAATTTGAACATTTCCAAACCTATGAGGGGAACCCTAGCATCGGCTATATTGGAGCAATTGTATACTAACCCTTCCCCCAGGATTTTCCCTCACATCAGGACCAATCCCTTCCTCCTATCATTTGTTGACAAGGAAAATTGATCCAGGAGATCATCGTACAAGTTTCTTTTTAAATAGTCAATCTAGCCAGAATGTTGCTTGGGTGGTGCCATCTCGGACAAACTAGGGCTTCTTTACAACATTACACTTCAAATAGCTAGGACTAACCAGAGATAGGAAATTACAAAACAAAATACCATAATTTCTCACAACTATAATTAAACTATAGCCCTAGCACGCTTATCAACAAATTCAATGACAAGCACAACTAATATTTTTCCAAATTCAAGTGCAGAATGACCGGGAAGCACATAAATTAACTCACGGCTTTGTTCCTAGAAATCCCAAATTCTGGCTACAATGATTCACAACTTTGCTTTCGGCTCTGAAATAGCTCCACAAAATACTTGAATGCTTTGTAATACAAATAAAGCAAGAGAATTGATTTTATTTCGATCAAATTGTGCCAGTAAATGTCTCATCCGCCATTAAAACTCACTCGCGTGCTGCACAAATGACTCCAACCATATTTGATGCAGATTTAAATCTTAGCCATCGATCCTTCAGTTTGATCAAATCATCTAACGACTACCTTCAAAATAGGTTGACACAATCACGAACATGGAAATAAGGAGCCCACCATACCATATGTCATGAAGGAAATCCACGTGGCGGTTGCCCACAATATCGCAATCGATAAAGATCCTACAACTTCGGATTGCGTGATGGTGGGAAACCGTAGATCTTGAAAAGCGGTGATCCTGTTCCTTCAAAACATTACTCGGCCTTATCATTATCTATTGAGCATCTTTTCCACTGAGATCATAACATCTTCATTGATTTGAAGCATGTGCATCTCACAATTATTTTAGTAACCCACAACATAACATATTAAAGCTGGGTTAAAGTATTTCATTGTTTCTTCAGCTCCATCAAATGAGACACATGGCGGTCGCCCACAATATCGCGATCAGTAAAAACCTTTCAATTCTAGATCACGCGATGGCGGGAAACCGTAGATCTTAAGCATCAGTGATCTCGGTCCTTCAACACAGTCGCTAGCCTTATCCTTAACCATCAAACAACTTTCCATCTAGATTATAATAGATCCATCGATTTAAAACACGTGCACCTTGAGATCACTTTAGTAACCTGCCTTTTAACGTATTTAAGGCTAGATTAAAGTATTTCCTTATTCTTTCATCTTCATCAGATGAGACACATGGCACTCACCCATGATATCGTGATCAATAAAGATACTACAACTTTGGATCACGTGATGGCAGGCAACCGTTGATATCTGATGAAGATTGATCGACGACACACAAACTAATCTCCTTTGGCCATGCCAAAAAGGACACGTGGCGCCTGCTCGTGATATTGCAATCAACCAAAGCACTATGGTGGGGCCATCGTGGGATGGCAGGGAGCGGATGAGATCAAACGGTAGGACATCAACAGTCACGCGAATTTCATCCTTCAGAAAGGGCACGTGGTTCCCGCTCGTGATATCACGATCAATAAAGATCCTACAATTCTTGATCACGTGATGGCAGAAAACCATTGATATCTTAAGGAAATTGATCAATGGTAGCGTGAATTTCATCCTTCTGCAAAATAAAAAAATTATGAAAAGGATGAGGGGACATTACTAGGCCAACAATAAACAATGACATAAGTTGTTTTTAGATGATGAAACATAGGGCCAGCCAAGACTTAGGGAAAATAAAACCCGCGGAGGAAATAAAAATTAAGACCAAAGGGACCAAGCTTAGACAAAATGATGAGGCATAAGTTGTTTTAAAAGCCTTCCAAAAGTAACAACAAAATAGATCCCAACCAAGGCATAAAATAAACATAAGGGTTTTACATGAAGACAAAGCTAAAACCCCAACCCTTAGAAATTTTCCAACACCATGAAAGACCAGCGACATAAGGCAGGGCAGGAAAGGAACATAAAGAGAAAAAAATTTAAAGTTCCATTAGCCAACTTCTTTGCAACTTTGAGAATATGATCTAATTGTTCTGGATGGTCCTGAAGATATTCCAATTGAGAGATTTTCACCTTGGTATTCATCATGGAAGCTACGATGTCAAAATTTTCTGAAGATGTCTCTTGAGAAACCGACATAGTAATCTCATGTGAAGATTTGGGTCTAGAAGTGAGGGGGAATTCTTTACCGTCTTCATTTGATTTCCTCCTTTCTTCTTCTTCTTTTTGTGCTTTGAAATGTTGAGCATGTGTAAACACAAGAGGAGCGTACTGATAGTATTCTTCTTCTTGTTCTTGATTGTTGGGTTCTTTATCAAAGTATCCCGTAGCGGAGTCACCATTGAAGTTGTCCATTTGTGGTAAGAAAACATTCAAACTTGGTGTTGGTACAAAAATAAAATTGGGAGCAGCTTCAGTGTATCCCATGATTTGGATCATTCTTAGATTCTTCAAACATGTGGATCCGGTATGTGCATTAGTGTTGTGGAAAGGAAAAAATACTGTGCTGTGTGTGGCTTCAATCATTGGTCTTGATGGAGATGTTGGTAACCGTGGCTAAAGATTGTCTCTCTTTGGTTGGTAATGTTGTTGAACTAGAGATCTAATGAAATATGCTTTCACCAAGCTGGAAGTGATCATATTATCCTCCAACTTTATGGAATGTTCTTGCACACTCTTCAACTCTATTGCTTTGGCCATCTTGAAGAAGAAGGCTATCTCTAATGGAAGAGCATTTATGAAACAACTCATCAAAATATTCAGTGATGGATCGAGTGTAGAAGAAAGTCTTGTAAAAAGATGATTAAATATTGCTACAAAATCCCTCATGTGTTCTTTGTGCTCCATCTTTGAATTTGTAAGCTGGGTGAACAACAAATGACTGTCTTCAGCGGGCTTGAATCTTGCCAAAAATTTCTCTCATAGTTTCCTAGCTTGTGATATTTCCTGGTGCCAGATGATTGAACCAGTTGGCAACATTTCCCACAAGAGTCTCGATAAAGAGATGCACCGTGATGTCTTCATGTGCTACGTGCAAGACAACGCAAGCCATTGTGAATGCATAAAAATGTTCCTCTAGGTGTTGAGTTCTGTTGCTATGAAATCGAGGAAAGTGCTTCCTTGACCCTTTAGGTAACTCATGATTTACCTAAAAATCCAAAGGCCCAATGTTATTACCCCAAGGTAATGGGGGTGGACATCACCTGTCAGCATTATCATTGTTATCATCCATTGCTTCTATGTGGATCATGCAATAGAGTGTCATTATCATTGTTAACTCACTACTCATGAGCTCTCTTCGTTTAGAGAGCCTCATGAGTAGAACTTCCCTAAACTACCTCAAGGAACAATGTGAGAGTTCTAGAATAAAAAATGTAGGTCACAAAAGTTTTCTGGAAAAATTGACAGTCTCTCAGCCAAAGGAAGACAGTGTGGAATACAGACAATAGCACAACATACTGTCATCATAGAGGCATGTTGGCATCTCGTACGGACCATATAATGAGAATATCTTATAAAATAGAAAAGTGACTACAAACAATCTAATTACTAAGAACTTCCAGAATGTGCGAAGATAACATAATACAATAGAACTACAATAAACTGAAGTGTAGATGATAAAAATAAAGAGAAGAAAGGAAGAAGATGCTCACAATAATCCAAGTAATGAAGCCTCTAGCTAGTAAATATCTTCAATTCTCGCATATGTAAGATTGAGAGCAAGTGTTGGGGATGTATAGGGGTTTTCCTCAGTCAAACACTTATTTTGGTGTTCCCACCTCCACAGACAGTCAGATAGATAGAGAGAAATGGACAAAGTGTTTGGTGAAAGGAAAGCCCACTTCAGGAGTAGAACCTGCACCACCAAGTATGAGTGATAAAAGCAATCCCCACTCGAGGAGGAGAACCCATATCACAAAAGAGGTGATAAAAGTAATCCCCACTCAAGGAGGAGAACCCGTATCACAAAGTAGAGATGCAATAGAAAGGAGATATGGAATCCTGAGATGCTCTGAAGTATGAGAAAAATGAGATAGATGCGAGAGCCAAGAAGGCTACAAAGAGTGTTGCTAAGAGAGCTTTAGAGAATGCTGTTTTAGCAAGAAATGGAACTATGCAAGTAAAAGATGGAGAAAAGTTAGAAGCAAAGGAATGGAGATAGAGAGTTAAATGAATTTAAAATATGGCATTTAAAGAGAGAAAGGAAGCAAAAAGAAGCTTCTTGGGCGATTACAAGGCACCTCGAGCCATTACCACTGACCAAAGGAGGTGAAAAGTGGAAAACATGCACATAAATAGTCGTTTGAACATTGAAACATTGCAAGATGCTAGCAATGCGTGCAAACATCCATGCGGCGCACTAGTGCCCGGACACATCATGCTACAAAACAACATGAACGATAAAAGCACAAGGTTTGATACAAAGCTGACATGTGAGGGTAGATGTTGAAAAGGGGTGCTAGAGCATCCTAAGAAGGGAAAAAGGCTGATGTAGGGGCTAAAATGAGCCTGCACAAATGCTAAGGGTGTGGACACTAAAGCATATACAAAAATTTATGTGAAATTGCAAAGGTTGCAATTTTACGACTATACATTTTTCCCCCACTTTAGTGGGCATGCAAATTTACACTAGTATGCACACTAAAGGAAATCTACCAAACATAAATAACATCATAATGCCAACAGGATACTGTAGAGGAAGCAAATAACTCTTCGAACCAAAGAAGCATGCCCCTAGGCTGGAGACCTGCAAAACAAATGCAATAGACAAGAGAAACCTACACCAGGAAACAATATTAGCACACAAAAAACTAAAGGATTTGAGTCAGCAAAGCAAAAGAGACCTCAATGTAAAAGGTTGTATTAGTACTATGTGTCATCCCCAAATTAAAAACAATACATAGAAAATCTCTAAAATGTCAAAGAGAGAAAAAGAAAATACTTAGGATGAAGAATATGCAGATCTTCAATCTGGTATATACAATTGAGAAGAGAAGAGAAAGATGGAGAGGCTAGAAAGGAATGAAAATTCCAAGAGAGATGGCTCCACAGGTCCTCAAAACCAAGGAGAGTTTAAAAAAAGTGAGCTAAAGGCTTGCAGACCAACGATGGACAAATCCCATAGGATGAAAAGCATCTCATAGGCCCACAAACCTACAAGGAAACAACCCCCAAGATCTCTCACATGAAGGAAGCCCTGTGATGTATGTGCCTTATAGGCCCATAGACCTGTAAGAAGGTATCCCCCAAGATCTCTCACATGAAGGAAATCTAGAGAAAAAAGCACCTTATAGGCCGCAACCCTGCAAGGAGGCATCCCACAAGATCTCTCACATGGAGGAAACCAAGATGAATGCACCTTATAGGCTCGCAAACCTACAAGGAGGCATCCCCCAAGATCTCTCACATGGAGGAAGCTCAGATGAAAGTTCCTTACAGGCCCACAAAATTGCAAGGAGGCATCCCCCAAGATCTCTCACATGGAGGAAACCTAGAAAAGGGGACTCAACAGAGTCAGATTGGGAAACAAATTTGTAGGTGCACTTGCAAAGAGACATGTTAATCCATCAATAAAACATGCCAGGAAACAAAAAGAAGCCATGCAGGAAAATAAGCAGACAATCATGCATACCATCGATAAATTGGAAGGCTTTCAAAGGCATCCTTTGGGAACCCCTTAAAAAGAAAAGAGGTCCACTCAAGGGATGCTCTATTTGAAAGTGTATAAAGAGGAGAGAGGGGGTCCTTAAGAAGGACACACATCTCCAGAATGAGTTATCACTACCCCCAACATACAAGGGAGGAGAACCATGCAAAAATACAAGATAGAGGTAAACCTCGATATCACTTGTCATGCAAAGAAAAGGTGGGTGTATCAATTAAATGAGAGTTTGATGGCACTAGAATCACAAAGTTTTTGTACTTTATCCTTCAAGGCCTTACATTCACTAGTGGAATGGCCAGGCACTCAATGGTATGCACATAAATAATGTTTTTATGTATCATGTTCATGATATTCATTGCATGTAGGAGAAGGAAGAGTGATCAAGTGGGATTTTAGAAGCTACAACAAAATATTATCTTACTCATATAGAGGATGAGGAGTAGGAAGCAACCATTTTTCTTGTGGAGAAAAGCTTTATTTCTCACTAGAAGAAGATACGAAGATAGCAGAAAACCCAGGATGAATCTTTTTAATAGAATGAGGTTGAGAAGAATTCATGTCATTTAACCATGGCTTCCATTTAGATCATTCATTCGAGCAACCAAGCCCCAAATTACACATACAGGGTGTGAATTCTATAGGAACTGGGATGCCTTGTTCGTTATGCCCACAACCTTTACACCCATAACCATATTTAGAGACAAGCTTAAAGCCGGGGCCATAACATGCTTGCAAATCTTGAGAAGAAGGATGATCTTCATAGAGAGCATCATTCTAGTAATAGGGATCACACTCTATGGGATTTTCATCATCAGGACTATTAACATTATCCTCTTTAGCAGAAGCGTAATCATCTTCCTTAGGAGGATCAACACTAAGAACATTACAGTTATTGTTCACACTACCCTATGATACAGAAGAATAACCATTTCTAACAGCAAGTGTGGATGATGTTATTGGAAGGTTTGAGTGGATCGGGTCAATTTTATATTCCCCAATGAAGGATTCTATAAATTCTAAGGAACCCCAATCATCACCAAGACATGCATTCTTTTGAGAAGAGGTAGGAGGAGCAGACTTATGATATCTTGCTTCAGAAGGATCTTCTCCAGAGACATCTATCTCAAGAGTATCCTTTGTAGTAGGTACTACTAGAGAAAACATCGACACATTGGGAGACACTGAAGGAATAAGAGTAGGCACAATCGAAACCTGACTAATGGATGCCATCTCACATAAGTGCATAGCATCAGGGTCAACCTTGACTATGACTATTCAATTATTGCAAATGAGTTGTATAGATTTATGCAAGGTAGACGAGATTGCACCTATAGCATGAATCCATGGTCTACCAAGAAGAAGGTTATATGGTAATTTTTCTAACATAACATATACAAGGGTAGGTATAGTAATGGGTCCCAACATTAAAGGAAAGACTATTGTGCCTAGGGCTTGTCAACCAACATTATCAAACCCACAAACGACAACATAAGAAGCATTAAGAGAAGATGAATCATTATTAATTTTAGGCAATAGATCGATGCTACATACGTTGAGCGCCGAACTAGCATCAATGAGAGTACGTCTAGTACCAATTTTATTAGTGTTGACTATGATCATTTGAGGGTCCACTTGCTTCTATACTTCTGGAGGCAGGAGTTCCTATAGATAAAATGTAATATTCGGCGAATCTGCATGAATATGAGCTATCAATGCATTAACATCTTTCGGCCTAGCGGAAGAAGGCAAGAGGATCTTTTCCAAGGCTTCCTGAAGCATACCTTGATAAACTAAAGTAGATTGAAGCAAGTCCCAAATTGAGATCTTGGTCAGAGTAACGAGGAGTTGCTCGATAAGATCATAATCATTGGGTGCTTTAGTCATAGGTTTAGGTGCTTGATGAAGCCTTCATTTAGCACCTAAACCACCAAGTATGAGTGATAAAAGTAATCCCCGCTTGAGGAGGAGAACCCGTATCACAAAATAAGTGATAAAGGCAATCTTTGCTCGAGGAGGAGAACTTGTATCACAAAGTAGAGATGTAATAGAAATGAGATATGGAATCCCAAGATTATCACAAGTATGAGATAAGGGAGATAGATACGAGAGCCAAGAAGGCTACAAAGAGTGTTGCTTAGAGAGCTTTAGAGAATGCTATTGTAGAAAGAAAAAGGTGGAGAGTAGAAGGCTAGAGCCAAAGTTGGAGAGAAGTTAGAAGCAAAAGAATAGAGCTAGAGAGCCAAATGAATTGAAAAGATAGCATTTAAGGAGAGAAATGAAGCAAAAAGAAGCTTCCTAGGTAGTTACAAGGAACCTTTAGCCGTTACCACTAACTAAAGGAGATGAAAAATGGAAAACATGCATGAAAATAGTCATTTGAACATTGAAACATTGTAGGATGCTAGCACGGTGTGCAAACATCTACGTGACGCACTAGTGTTTGGACACATCATGCTACAAAAGAACATGAACAAGAAAAGAAAAAGGTTCGATGCAAAGTTGACATGTGAGGGTAGCTATTGAAAAGGGGTGCTGGAGCATCTCGAGAAGGGAAAAAGGCTGATGTAGGGGCTAAAATGAGCCTACACAAATGCTAAGGGAGTGGAAACTAAAGCAGATACAAAAATGTATGTGAAATTGAAAAGGGTACAAATTTATGACTATACAATTTTAAGGAGAACCCTTCCAATTATTCTCCTACCATTTATCCATCCACTATCACATTTGAGATATTACATCACAATGACAAGTATTTAGAGGATATTAATCCTCCTGATCTTGATGAGAAATATTCTTCCTCTGCTTAAAATGGTGACAATGATGATGAGGATTCATATTCCTCTCCTAGTAATCATTTAGAGGGTTATGATTTTTCTCCACACTCTCTAACCTTAGGGTCTCTTGGGCTCATTAGATACTACAATTAGTAAGAGATTAGGTTGGTGATCCTTCAGATACTCAAAGAATAAGGTTAGAGTTTCAATAAGCTCAACATTTCTTTGTTTTCTAATCTTTCAATCCATAGTCCTTTGAGGAAGCTTTTGGTATCCTCAAGTGGAATGCTACTATACAAGAAGAATTTAGTTCCTTAGATAGGAACCATACAATAGGATATAGCAACCATTCCTAAGGGAAGGAATTATTTTTGATGCAAGTGAATCTATCAATTTTTTTTTTATAGTAGATAGGCTAGTTGATAAGCATAAGTCTTGCTTTTGGTATGCCAAGATCGGACTCCTTCCTTTTGATAGTTAGGTTCAATTGATTCTATTATGATATGAAGATATATATTCTACAATAGGATGACAATGCCATAATTTTGGTTCTTTATGTTGATGACTTGTTGATCATAGGGAGTCACTCATCCACCATCAATATAGTGAAAAATGAAAGTTACATGACATATTTTTGATGTAAAACTTGGACCTTTTACATTACTTCTTGGGAATCACTTAGGCATATTTAAGTATCTTCCTTGCACAACCCAAGTATTCTCTTGATATACTCTCTAGATTTCACATTATTGACTGTAAGCCTACACTGACTCTATGTGGGTCAAAATTGAGGCTAAGTGTTATTCACCCTTAGTTGATGATACTTTGTATTAAAAAAATATTAGGAGTCTCATCTTTTTGAATCATACAACACATGATATTTCATATTCTATGGATATGATCTCTCGATTCATGTAGGAGCCACATGATTTGCATTGGAAAGAAACTACATAAATTATCCATTATATTTAGCGTACTCATAATTATAGGATTTAATATGAAAAAAGTGTTCATATTTACTTAATGGGACACATAGATTCATATTAGGTAGGTGATTCTCAAGATCATAAGTCTACTTTAGGGTATGGCTTCTCACTTGGTTTTGGACCAATTTTTCATTGATAAAAAATAATCTACAATTAATATTTCATCTATAGAGGTTGAGTATGGAGGTGTAGTTAATTCCACCACTGAGGCTATTTGGATTTAGAATATTCTCACTAATTTTTGCATTCCATTCAAAAAACCTATAGTCATCGTTTGTGATAACTAGAGTGTCATATGAATATCAAGGAATCTAATCCATCACTAGTGGAAAAAAACAATAAAATTTTTATGCACTAAATTTGAGAGAGAATTTAGGAAAAAATAATTTATCTTAAGTATTATCCAACATTGGAGAAAATTTCATACATCTTCACCAAACCCTTCACTAAAAGGAAGTTCCTTTATTTGCGAGCTTTTTTGGGGGTGCAATAGGTGTCTACTTTAGGAGGGGCTTCTTAGTCCTCCACTTTATCTCTATACTTTGGGAGTATTTTCTCTCTCCATTTTGGGGGGCTATTCCTCTTATGGGGGGGATTATTATTTTGGGGGATCTCTATGTACATGGGTATCTCCTCAATCTTCATTTATTGAGACCCATCTTTTCACCCACCTAAGCTACAAGGGGGCTGTTATTTTATGTTTTTTTATTTTACTTATGGGTTATTTATTTTTCTGCACATATTATTAATATTTCTTAGGTTATTTAGGCATGGTTATTATGAGGGAACATAGTATAATCAATTAGTTACATGGGTTTCTCTCACCCACACTTGGGTAGTTGAATTTCAAATCTCTTTTGGATTCATATTCCACCTTTTCTAACCATTTATTTGTCTTTATTTGAGTAGGTGTAATCATGTAATTTTGAATTCACCAAGTAGGTAAAACTCTTCCTTATTTTTGTAAATTGGATTTATTACACCTCTTGTATGTATATGACCCTATTTTTTCTATATCTACAACACTCACCTCTCTTTTTTGTTATCTAGGAAGGAGTAATCTGAAAATTTATTATACTCTATCGAATTTTATCTTTTAAGTTATCTCTTTATATCATTATCTATCCATTCTCCTATTTTTATCTTTTATCATCTATCAAAATAGAGTGTGTGATCTATTACTAACATCAAATCCTAGCTTAGATTCTTGTTTCTCATAGAATTATAATAGTAATAAGTGGTGCACCACCCACTCCATGATGTTGATCATAACAAAATTCTCTAAAGAACATCTTGTAGCAATAAGGTTTCTCACTATTTTTATAAAATTATATTAATATCAATTTCAATTTTTGTACCTCAATTTCCTTCATGGTGTTACAAAATATAATAAAAAAAAGAAAATAACTATAAAAGGTTTCATATCCTTATATTTGTAATTTTTGCAAGAGCATCTAGGAGGTATGAGAAATTGTTGGCACCCCATTTGACTTTCTAATTTTTTTTGAGTCCAAAATATTTTGTGCACTTAGGCCTCATTTTCCCAGTAAAATATAATTGATCTAATAATTATTTGTATGGATCTCCATTTGTGAATTCCTTAAGTGTTATCCTTTTTCATCTCCCATGTTCCTATCATGTGTTGGAATTTGCTGTGGTCTTAGGTATTCTAAGTGTGGATATTATTTCTTTGAATGTTTAAGGAATATGCTTGTATTTGAGTTTTGAAGTATACCTCCTATGCTAGCCTTTTCACCCAAATCCACCATTTATTTTATTACTATTCAGGTAGTAGACGTCCCCATCATAGCATATCTTTCATTCATTCCCCACCTTCATCCCTTTTCACTATCAAAAATTCAAAATTTTCCTCTTAACTTGCTATTCATCCATTCTCTACTATTTTCCCTTACCTTGTTAGAGTATCAAACTTTGTCTTACCTACATGATTTATATTTTATCTCCAACTCTTTATCCCTTTGTAATAAGTTATATTTTAGAGTTAGAGTTTTGGACATCCCTTTATCTAAGTACCTATTCCTTGGCATTCCCAATCTTTGAATTTTGTCATTTTTTTCTATATATATTTTTCAAAGTTAGTGATGTGACATGGAAATACTTGTAATGTGGTACAAGGTATAAAGTATCCTTGAACCTTGATCCTTGAATTTTTTTTATATACTATCTCATTGGTATCACAAGTATGGATGTGGAAATATTTAGGAACTTCATAAGAGGTACTTTTGACTCATGATCCTTGACGTCTCACATTGTATTGCCTTTTTAGGATCATAGATTTAAAATTATCCCAATTTGTATACCTTAAGAGAGGAATTCCTTGGTTCCTTTAATCCTTGACTCCTGATAACTTCCTTCATTTTTCCTTTCAAAGTTAGAGATGTGGGGATACCCTTATCTATTTTATTTGACCATGAAGTTTTCTATCCTTGATCCCTAAAAGTGGTATGGGTCATTAGGTATTCCCAATCCCCAATCTCTAAAACTTTGAAACTCACATTTTACGTTGATCACTAAAACATACCTTTCTACATTCTTGAGAATGACATTAAGAATTTTATAAGGCCCTACAAATACCTAATCAAATTTATCCTGCCTAGAAATCTAATTTATTCCAAATATACTTATTGAAAGGAACTTCTAAAGATAAAAGTTGAAAGTTCCCAAAATATAATTAATATGGTGGTTGAAGTTTAATGCCTTGATAATCCTCACACCATCTCTTGGTTTCTATTTCAATAAATTTTGTAGGCTCTTCTCTACCATACAAAATTGAATCAAAAGCTACCACTAATTCTCAAAATAATAGTAATTATGAAGAGAAGG
This sequence comes from Sequoia sempervirens, assembly GCA_007258455.2. Taxonomy (NCBI): domain Eukaryota; kingdom Viridiplantae; phylum Streptophyta; class Pinopsida; order Cupressales; family Cupressaceae; genus Sequoia; species Sequoia sempervirens. The sequence continues at coordinate 42,738 of VDFB02278952.1, forward strand.
ATTAACTTATATCTCTAGGCACCTCCACACATCTTGAAGGGGTAATTTTTACATGAGGAAATTAATGATAATGATGGAAAATGGAATGGGTGACCTATGCGATAGAAACTGATGGTGGATCTTTTCCTTAGGTTATTTGAATGTATGAAATGATAAACATTGCCAAATTTTAATTTTTGGAGATAATTAAAAATGGAGAAAGAAAGAGAGCATTACAAATGAAGATATTAGCTCACTCAAACCCTAAGAACCTCTTTATTTCTAGCTTCGGGTATATAATTTTGATACTATAATGATCTAGTTTCATCAATTTTTTTTATTAAATTCTTTTAATATTTAAAGAGTGAATGTTTAACAGGAATAACTTTAAGAAACCCCCCATAAAAGGTGTAAAAACTTGGTGAATCTTGTATAATCTTGAGAAAAATATTAATTTTATTAGAAATTTTTTTATTTTTTTGGGAAAAAATATAAATTCAATTAGAAAATATTTTGTAATCACTAGAAGTTTGTAGAAAATCTTGGAGAATTTTTTTTTTTTTAAACCAATAAAATATTTTCATTGGCGATTAAAACTTGTTTTCAAACCAATAAAATATTTTCATTGGCGAATTAAACCTATTTTCAAACCAATATTTTTTTTTTTGGTGAATTAAACCTATTTTAAAACTGATAAAATATTTTTGTTGGCAAATTAAACCTATTTTGAAACCAATAAAAATATTTATGTTAGTGAATTAAACATGTACTCAAACCAATAAAATATTTTCATTAGTGAATTAAACCTATTTTCAAATCAATAAAATAATTTTGTTGGTGAATTAAACTTGTATTCAAACCAATAAAATATTTTCATGGCAAATAAAACCGGTATGCCAATAAAATGTTGCAAGAATGAAAGAGTTGTGTAAATTGTGCAGGTGTTGTCATTGATGTCAAATGGTCAACTGGTTATCTACTAGTTGCTGTTGGCTGTATATGTCGAGGATATTGAGAAAATTGCAATAAAGATATGTTGCAAGTGTTTAGTGCTTGCTCTAATTTTTGGTTCAGATTTTCTCCTATGGTTGTGCGGTTTAGATATGTTGTTGATGGTTGTTAACATATATTATATCCAGATTTTTGGTTGCTGATTCATTGTTTAGTGCAAGTTGTGTTCACCAGTTATGAACTATAGTTTTCTATGTTTCTGGTTGAGGTTTGAGAGAAATGTTGTTGGTCCATATTTCTCTTTGATGAAGTATTATGACTTGCAGTTCTAGAGTTGTGTTTCCTTGGTTCTATTGAAGATATTTTTGGTAGTTGAAAGATTCATGCTTAATGGTTCTATGTGTTTTACACTGGTTTGGCTGACCTTGTGTGAAATACTACTTTCAAGGATGATGAAGTGTGTTGGATATTTTTGGGTCCCTTGAAGCATGTTTTTAGGTCGCCCTCATTCTAATTCCACCCTAGTATTTTTTGGTGCTGACCTAATTTGAATTTGGATTTGGATGGACGACTTTGGATATGTTTCAAAGTTGAAGATGGCATTTAAATGCAAGATGAGTTAATGATGAAGTGAAGATGTGAGAGCGAAGAAGAAAAGTGATAAGAGAAAAGAAAATGTGTAGTTTGATGTGACATTGATTCTATTCAGTAAGTGTGTGTGTTGTGAGTGTGGGAGATCAACGTGAAGCTTAATGCTGAGTTTTTGGATGTAGTGACCAGAAGGAAAACTCTATCATTCATGCAAGTTGATCAAGTGATTTTGGTAGAATATTTTGTTGCATTGGGATTGTAGTATCTCTATATCAAGTCTTCTTTGTCTTTTTTTATCTCTATGGCAATGAGCCCTTTGGGTTGTAGCCTTGTTAGACAGTGAGTCCTTGTTGCAGATAGTGAGTCCTTATTTCAGGTAGTGAGCCTTGTTTTAGGTAGTGAGCATTTTTGTAATCAGTTTTGATATTCTCTATAGTGTGAGTTAATCCTCACCATGGTTTTTCCCTCATTGGGTTTTCCACATAAATCTAGTGTTATTGTGTTTATGTGTTGGATTTGAGTTTCTATATTGGCATTTGATGATTAATCATTTAAGTAGTTTCAAGTATTAGTTTTGGTAATTGAATTTAAAGGTTTAATTCTATGACAACCGATTCACCCCCTTCTCAGTTGTCCTATTCAACAATTAGTATCAGAGCAAGGTTCCTTGGTGAAGAGCTTAACTACTTGAGGAAGGTTCGGGATGGCTAAAAAAATGGTCTTTGATTATATGAGGTTTGATGGAACTAATTATGGTATTTGGAAGGTATTGGTGGAAGAATATCTAGAGTATTATGCATATGATCTGGAGAAAGCTTACAAGAATCCTTACACTCTTGCTAATGGCCTGAGTACACCTAAAGAGATCAAAGCACATGAAGTGAACAATAAGGCGAAGTTCAACTTGAAGAATACTCTAGTACATTTTGAGTTGATTAAGCTTTAGAATTTGAAGACATCTAAGGAAGTCTAGGATGCTTTAGAAAGAGCGCATGATGGTGATGAAAGAGTTAAAGAGGTGAAAATATAGAATTTGGAGATAGTTTTATCTTCTACATATGTTTTTAAGAAGAAAATATTAAAGATTATGTATAGAGATTGGATGAGATAGTGGCTGGAATGCAAGGACTTGGTGCTACTATTGATGAGACAAGGATTGTAAAGAATATTCTCAAAACTCTTCTTGATGCTTACAGTGAGAAGGTGAGTGGTATTGAAAAAAATATAGATTATAAGACTTGTACTAAGGATCCACTATTAGGAATTTTGACATCTTATGAGATGAGGAAGTCGAGTCTAAGAAATGGAGGAAAATCAAAGACTACCTTTAAAGCTACAAAAGATGAAGATCAGGATGAAGAGAACTTTGATGAAATAGAAGCTAACTTTGTAAGAAGAATGAGAAAAGGCTCTGGTAAGTATAAAGGTAAGTTTCCCTTTAAATGATTTAGTTATGGAGAAACATGTCATTTTGCTGCAAAGTGTCCGAAAAGAGCTAAAAAGAATAAACAAAGATATGTGAAAGAAAAGAAAGGAAAGAAGATTAACAAAGCTTACTATGTGAATGAGAATGCTAGTATTTCTGACGAGGATTCAAAATATGAAAATTCAGATGAAAATGAATGCTTGTTCTTGGTGATTAAGGATGAACCTACTTCTACTAATTCTGAGAAATAGGCAAAGGAAAGCCCTTTGAAGAAGGAGAAGGAGAAGGAGAGAAAAAAAGGTACAGTTATCTCTGCCTTGCATGATAAACAAGAAAATAATTTTTGGGTAGTTGATAGTGGTTGTTCACATCACATGATTGATGATAAAAGTAAGTTTTTCAAGCTTGAGAAATATGATAGAGGCTTGGTTATGTTTGGAGATGATACTGGTGCTAAAATTTGTGGGATAGGTTCAATAAGTTTTGATGGCAAGCATCATACTGACGATGTTTACTATGTTAAGGGTTTAAGGTATAATTTGTTGAGCATTGGTCAGATGTGCAACAAATGATATGATCTTGTGTTTAAGAATGATAAATGTGAGATCCAGAAAGGATCCAAAACATTGATTGCTATAGGAAAGAAATATGAAGGGAATATCTATCAACTTAAGGGTACTAATGGAAAATGCTTTATGACTCAGATAAATGACAATTGATTATGGCATAGGAGAATGTGTCACATGAATTTTGATAACTTGGAAAGGATTAGTGCTATTCAAGCCGTGCAAGATTTACCAAGAATTACAAAGCCTATTAATGCTATTTATAGAAATTGTTAGTTTGGAAAGTAAGCAAGAAATCATTACAAATCAAAGGAACAGTCTACTACTGGACTACTGGATTTAGCTCATATAGATCTCTATGGTCAGGACTAAAAGAGTGAAAAGTCTACTTGGTGAAAGGTACTTTATGCTTTTAATTGATGATTATTCTAGATATAAATGGGTTACATTTCTTAGAGAGAAATCAGATGCATTAGATAGATTCAAGGCATTCAAAGCAATGGTTGAAAATGACGAAATTTGAATATAAAATGATTAAGATTTGATAGAGGTGGATAATTCACCTCCCATGAGTTTAATATGTTTTGTGAAGTGAATGGAATAAAGAGACAATTATTTGCTCTGAGAACTCCTCAACAGAATGGAGTTGTTGAAAGGAAAAATAGAATAGTTGAAGAGGCTCCTAGATCAATGATTATTAAGGTTGGTTTACTGGAAAGAAGCCATTCATATTGATATTTATGTATTCAATCGAGTTCAAGCAAGAGAAAACAATACAAAGACTCCTTATGAGCTATGGCACGAAAGAATTCCTATAGTTAAATATTTCAAGGTATTCAGAAGCAAATGCTATATCAGAAGAGACTAAAATCAAGGCATACAAATGTTTCAACTAGGAGAAATTTATATAAAAAATGGGCCTCCTAAGGAACTCTAAAAAACAAAAATTATCTCATATAATACAAATTATTTAAATATAAAAAAATATAAATTACTTAACTACATGAGTTAAGTGGGGACACACGTTTCTATTATAATTCCTTAAAAAACTGAAGTCCATGATTTTTAAAAGTGGTAACATATATTTCTATTATAATTTATTAAAAAACTCAAAGTTCACTTTTTTCATTATTTATTTTTTATTTAAAAACTCTTAAACTCAAGTTTGGTAACTTATATTTCTATTATAATTTATTAAAAAAGTCAAGTTCACTTTCTTTTCTTGATTATTTGTTTTTATTTAAAAAGTGGCAAAGTAAAAGTAACTTTAGATATTTTATTTTTTACTTAGTATTTTATTTTTTTTATATATGATTTTATAGATTTAGATTTATTATGTTATGTATGTTTATTTAAATAAAAATGTTTATAGGTTTTATAATAGTATATTTATATTTAAAAAAGTATGCCGAGGGATATCTTTTTTTCCATAGTCTCTTTGATTTTCTCATTTTCTTTCCTTTGCAATTTTTTTTGTTTTTAATTTTTAACTTTTAAAATTATTTTTTCCATAGTTT
>VDFB02278952.1:47867-59387 GCA_007258455.2 Sequoia sempervirens
AAAATATAATTAATATGGTGGTTGAAGTTTAATGCCTTGATAATCCTCACACCATCTCTTGGTTTCTATTTCAATAAATTTTGTAGGCTCTTCTCTACCATACAAAATTGAATCAAAAGCTGCCACTAATTCTCAAAATAATAGTAATTATGAAGAGAAGGATTAACTTATATGTCTAGGCACCTCCACACATCTTGAAGGGGTAATTTTTACATGAGGAAATTAATGATAATGATGGAAAAAGGAATGGGTGACCTATGCGATAGAAACTGATGGTGGATCTTTTCCTTAGGTTATTTGAATGTATGAAATGATAAACGTTGCCAAATTTTAATTTTTGGAGATAAATAAAAATGGAGAAAGAAAGAGAGCATTACAAATGAAGATATTAGCTCACTCAAACCCTAAGAACCTCTTTATTTCTAGCTTTGGGTATATAATTTTGATACTATAATGATCTAGTTTCATCAATTTTTTTTATTAAATTATTTTAATATTTAAAGAGTGAATGTTTAACAGGGATAACTTTAAGAAACCCCCCATAAAAGGTGTAAAAACTTGGAGAATCTTGTATAATTCTTGAGAAAAATATTAATTTTATTGGAAATTTTTTTATTTTTTTGGGAAAAAATATAAATTCAATTAGGAAAATATTTTGTAATCACTTCAGCTTGTGAAAATCTTTGAGAATTTTTTTAAACCAATAAAATATTTTCATCGGGCGATTAAAACTTGTTTCAAACCAATAAAATATCCTATCGGCATTAGCAAATTAAACCTATTTTCAAACCAATATTTTTGGTGAATTAAACCTATTTTAAAACTGATAAAATATTTTTGTTGGCAAATTAAACCTATTTTGAAACCAATAAAAATATTTATGTTAGTGAATTAAACATGTACTAAAACCAATAAAATATTTTCATTAGTGAATTAAACCTATTTTCAAATCAATAAAATAATTTTGTTGGTGAATTAAACTTGTATTCAAACCAATAAAATATTTTCATGGCAAATAAAACCGGTATGCCAATAAAATGTTGCAAGAATGAAAGTGTTGTGTAAATTGTGCAGGTGTTGTCATTGATGTCAAATGGTCAACTGGTTATCTACTAGTTTTTGTTGGCTGTATATGTCGAGGATATTGAGAAAATTGCAATAAAGATATGTTGCAAGTGTTCAGTGCTTGCTCTAATTTTTGGTTCGGATTTGCTCATGTGGTTGTGTGGTTCAGATATGTTGTTGATGGTTGTTAACAAATATTATATCTAGATTTTTGGTTGCCGATTCATTGTTCAGTGCAAGTTGTGTTCACCAGTTATGAACTATAGTTTTCTATGTTTCTGGTTGAGGTCTGAGAGAAATGTTGTTGGTCCATATTTCTCTTTGATGAAGTATTATGACTTGCAGTTCTAGAGTTGTGTTTCCTTGGTTCTATTGAAGATATTTTTGGCAGTTGAAAGATTCATGCTTAATGGTTCTATGTGTTTTACACTGGTTTGGTTGACCTTGTGTGAAATACTACTTTCAAGGATGATGAAGTGTGTTGGATATTTTTGGGTTCCTTGAAGCATGTTTTTAGGTCGCCCTCATTCTAATTCCACCCTAGTATGTTTTGGTGCCGACCTAATTTGAATTTGGATTTGGATGGACGACTTTGGATATGTTTCAAAGTTGAAGATGGCATTTAAATGCAAGATGAGTTAATGATGAAGTGAAGATGTGAGAGCGAAGAAGAAAAGAGATAAGAGAAAAGAAAATGTGCAGTTTGATGTGACATTGATTCTATTTAGTAAGTGTGTGTGTTGTGAGTGTGGGAGATCAACGTGAAGCTTAATGCTGAGTTTTTGGATGTAGTGACTAGAAGGTGAACTCTATCATTCATGCAAGTTGATCAAGTGATTTTGGTAGAATATTTTGTTGCATTGGGATTGTAGTATCTATATATCAAGTCTTCTTTGTCTTCTTTTTATCTCTATGGTAGTGAGCCCTTCGGGTTGTAGCCTTGTTAGATAGTGAGTCCTTGTTGCAGATAGTGAGTCCTTATTTCAGGTAGTGAGCCTTGTTTTAGATAGTGAGCATTTTTGTAATCGGTTTTGATATTCTCTATAGTGTAAGTTAATCCTCACCATGTTTTTTCCCTCATTGGGTTTTCCACATAAATCTAGTGTTATTGTGTTTATGTGTTGGATTTGAGTTTCTATATTGGCATTTGATGATTAATCATTTAAGTAGTTTCAAGTATTAGTTTTGGTAATTGAATTTAAAGGTTTAATTCTATGACAACTGATTCACCCCCCTCTCAGTTGTCCTATTCAACAATTAGTATCAGAGCAAGGTTTCTTGGTGAAGAGCTTAACTGCTTGAGGAAGGTTCAGGATGGCTAAAAAAATGGTCTTTGATTATATGAGGTTTGATGGAACTAATTATGGTATTTGGAAGGTATTGGTGGAAGAATATCTGGAGTATTACAGATATGATGTGGAGAAAGCTTACAAGAATCCTTACGCTCTTGCTAATGGCCTGAGTACACTTGAAGAGATCAAAGCACATGGAGTGAACAATAAGGCAAAGTTCAACTTGAAGAATAATCTAGTACATTTTGAGTTGATTAAGCTTTAGAATTTGAAAGAGTTAAAGAGGTGAAAATATAGAATTTGGAGACAGTTTTATCTTCTACATATGTTTTTAAGAAGAAAATATTAAAGATTATGTACAGAGATTGGATGAGATAGTGGTTGGAATGCAAGGACTTGGTGCTACTATTGATGAGACAAGGATTGTAAAGAAGATTCTCAAAACTCTTCTTGATGCTTACAGTGAGAAGGTGAGTGGTATTGAAAAAAATATAGATTATAAGACTTGTACTAAGGATCCACTATTAGGAATTTTGACATCTTATGAGATGAGGAAGTCGAGTCTAAGAAATGGAGGAAAATCAAAGCCTACCTTTAAAGCTACAAAAGATGAAGATTAGGATGAAGAGAACTTTGATGAAATAGAAGCTAACTTTGTAAGAAGAATGAGAAAAGGCTCTGGTAAGTATAAAGGTAAGTTTCCCTTTAAATGATTTAGTTATGGAGAAACATGTCATTTTGTTGCAAAGTGTCTGAAAAGAGCTAAAAAGAATAAACAAAGATATGAGAAAGAGAAGAAAGGAAAGAAGATTAACAAAGCTTACTATGTGAATGAGAATGCTAGTATTTCTGACGAGGATTCAAAATATGAAGATCCAAATGAAAATGAATGCTTGTTCTTGGTGATTAAGGATGAACCTACTTCTACTAATTCTAAAAAATAGGCAAAGGAAAGCCCTTCGAAGAAGGAGAAGGAGGAGAGAAAAAAATGTACGGTTATCTCTGCCTTGCATGATAAACAAGAAAATAATTTTTGGGTAGTTGATAGTGGTTGTTCACATCACATGATTGATGATAAAAGTAAGTTTTTCAAGCTTGAGAAATATGATAGAGGCTTGGTTATGTTTGGAGATGATACTGGTGCTAAAATTTGTGGGATAGGTTCAATAAGTTTTGATGACAAGCATCATACTGACGATGTTTACTATGTTAAGAGTTTAAGGTATAATTTGTTGAGCATTGGTCAGATGTGCAACAAATGATATGATCTTGTGTTTAAGAATGATAAATGTGAGATCCAGAAAGGATCCAAAACATTGATTGCTATAGGAAAGAAATATGAAGGGAATATCTATCAACTTAAGGGTGCTGATGGAAAATGCTTTATGACTCAGATAAATCATAATTGATTATAGCATAGGAGAATGTGTCACATGAATTTTGATAACTTGGAAAGGATTAGTGCTATTCAAGCCGTGCGAGATTTACCAAGAATTACAAAGCCTATTAATGCTATTTGCATAAATTGTTAGTTTGGAAAGTAAGCAAGAAATCATTACAAATCAAAGGAACAGTCTACTACTGGACTACTGGATTTAGTTCATATAGATCTCTATGGTCAGGACTAAAAGAGTGAGAAGTCTACTTGGTGAAAGGTACTTTATGCTTTTAATTGATGATTATTCTAGATATAAATGGGTTACATTTCTCAGAGAGAAATCAGATGCATTAGATAGATTCAAGGCATTCAAAGCAATGGTTGAAAATGATAGAATTTGAATATAAAATGATTAAGATTTGATAGAGGTGGATAATTCACCTCCCATGAGTTTAATATGTTTTGTGAACTGAATGGAATAAAGAGACAATTATCTGCTCTGAGAACTCCTAAACAAAATGGAGTTGTTGAAAGGAAAAATAGAATAGTTCAAGAGGCTCCTAGATCAATGATTATTAAGGTTGGTTTACTGGAAAGAAGCCATTCATATTGATATTTATGTATTCAATCGAGTTCAAGCAAGAGAAAACAATACAAAGACTCCTTATGAGCTATGGCACGAAAGAATTCCTATAGTTAAATATTTCAAGGTATTCAGAAGCAAATGCTATATCAGAAGAGACTAAAATCAAGGCATACAAATGTTTCAACTAGGAGAAATTTATATAAAAAATGGGCCTCCTAAGGAACTCTAAAAAACAAAAATTATCTCATATAATACAAATTATTTAAATATAAAAAAATATAAATTACTTAACTACATGAGTTAAGTGGGGACACACGTTTCTATTATAATTCCTTAAAAAACTGAAGTCCATGATTTTTAAAAGTGGTAACATATATTTCTATTATAATTTATTAAAAAACTCAAAGTTCACTTTTTTCATTATTTATTTTTTATTTAAAAACTCTTAAACTCAAGTTTGGTAACTTATATTTCTATTATAATTTATTAAAAAAGTCAAGTTCACTTTCTTTTCTTGATTATTTGTTTTTTTAAATTATTTGTTTTTATTTAAAAAGTGGCAAAGTAAAAGTAACTTTAGATATTTTATTTTATATATATATGATTTTAAAGATTTAGATTTATTATGTTATGTACTCTTATTTAAATAAACACGTTTATGGGTTTTATAATAGTATATTTATATTTAAAAAAGTATGCTGAGGGATTTTTTTTTTTCCATAGTCTCTTTGATTTTCTCATTTTCTTTCCTTTGCAATTTTTTTTGGTTTTTAATTTTTAATTTTTCTAATTATTTTTTCCATAGTTTCATTTGAGTTTTTCTCCCAACATTTCTCCTTCCAACTTGAGTTTCCAATTTTTTTTTTTTTGGTTTTTTTTTATTTATTCAATTTATTTGGTTCGTAGTTTTTGTGAGAACAATTTTTAATTTCTTTTGGCATTTTTTTCCATTTTTTTTATTTTTTTTTTATTTTATTTTTGCTATATATTTACATGAATATTGTAGAGTGCCTCTCAACATAAATAGTGGTGAAGTATATTTTATTTTATACTTAATATTTTATTTTATATAAATTTTATATATTAAATCAAATTTCATATTATAGATTTAGATTTATTATTTTAAATATGTTTATAACAAGTTTAATAATTATGCCGATAGGCATTCTATAGGTGGAGATGAGAGCACTCATTTTGTTTATGTAAATATATAGAAAAAATAAAAAATAAAAACCAAAAACGAAATTAGAAAAAATTAAAATTAAAAATAAAAACCAAAAAAGAAATTAGAAATGGTTGAAGCAAAAAAGTGGAGAAAATTAAAAAAATTATGAAACTAATGCAAATTTTTTTTGAAAGTGGAAAAAAAATAAAAAAATTAGAAAAGCTAAGGAAAACAAAAAGCATCGACAAAACTTGAGAAGATGTCTCTACCATATTTAGATATATTTTTAAAAATATAAATATACTAGTTTTAAATATACTTAGATTTATGATGAAGTTTTTGAACTATATACAATTTAAATAAGTGGAGAGAAAAAATTGAGGGAAAAATTTGATGTCGAATTGTGGAGGGAAAAATTTGTACCATATTTAGATATATATTTTAAAGTATAAATATACTAGTTTTAAATATACTTAGATTTATGATGAAGTTTTTGAACTATATAAAATTTAAATAAGTGGAGAGAAAAAATGAGGGAAAAATTTGATGTCAAATTGTGGAGGGAAGAATTTGTACCATATTTAGATATATTTTTTAAAATATAAATATACTAGTTTTAAATATGCTTAGATTTATGATGAAGATTTTGAACTATATAAAATTTAAATAAGTGGAGAGAAAAAATTGAGGAAAAAATTTGATGTCAAATTGTGGAGGGAAGAATTTGTACCATATTTAGATATATTTTTTAAAATATAAATATACTAGTTTTAAATATACTTAGATTTATGATGAAGTTTTTGAACTATATAAAATTTAAATAAGTGGAGAGAAAAAATTGAGGGTGAATTTAAAATATCCATTTATTTAAACTTTCAAAACAATCTTGTTCTGATTATTTGGATAAAGTACAAACAAATTAGAAAACAAAAAGGTGAGCAAGATTTTTTATTTTTTTTAATAATTATTTCGTTTGAATTTTTAAGAGTATTTTGAATAATTTCATTACAACTTCTTCAATATTTTTAAAAATAATTTCAATACAACTTCTTTAGAATAATCTCCATATGATATGTCATAGAATGATTGAAATATTTTTTGTTGTATAATAGGCGGATACAATTTTAAAGAAGTGAAAAATGAAGAAGAATTCATATATGTTGGGTGTGGAGTTGGGTGAAGAAATGCAGCCATATCAGAAATGAAATACAATGAAGAATTATAATATAGATGAAAACAATTTGAGAATATTGGGAAAAAAACATATAGATATATGGGCTAAGGAAAATTTGTATCCTCTTGATCCTAAAAATAATGATTATCCTAAGTTTGATACTATTACTGGGCTTATGAAATTTGTATGCAATGGGGAAAGTGGATTGTTAGGGTACTGCAAGAGGCTTGAAGGAAACAAAGAAAAGAATGAGAAAAAAATAAATTTTGTAGAAAATAAGATGCATTAAATGGATAATACAGTCTCTAATTTAGTTGAAGTGAACAAGAGGTTAGAACATGAGTCTATTGATCATTGGAAAGTTTGAAATACAATGGTTCAAGAAATCTCATTATTGGAGAAGGAAAATAAGGATTTGAAGTTCAAAGTTGAAGTTCTCAATAAAACTATTATAAAAATGAAGATAACTCCTCTAGGAGGAAGGATGAGAATCAAAAAGTTAAATAATATTGTGTCTCTAGTATCTTCAAGCAGTGGTTTCAAAAAGAGATCAGTTCAAGCTATGAAAAGTATAATTGATTCTACAAAAATTGAGAGAACTATAGATAGAAGTCATAACTTAGCCTCACTTATGAAGAGTTTATTTAAAAAAGATGAGATATTAGTAATGCTTCATCAACCTCAATGTGCTACATTAAGAAAAGCTTTGGTTGATGAGATAATAAAAGATTTATCATGTTCAATTAATGTTAATGATGTACGAGGAGCATGTGACAATGCAATAATTAGTAGGAGGGGATATGAAGAAATTTTTAAAGCATTACAGATTGGAATATTAAATGTTGGGATTACTAAGGTATTTTTGCCTCACCCATCTCATGTTAGAGTGGAACAGTCTAACAGGGACAAAGAAGTTCAAGATTTTGTTGAAATATGTTTCACATCCAAGCATCAAAGGATAATTCTCAAAGGAAACGACAAACACATATTAGAAGGGAAGTCTCAATTACTTTAAATCCAACAAACAATGTTTGGTTTGAAGCTGAATTTTTTTTACAAGCTATAGTAAGGTATTATGATATTTTAGTGGAGGCAAATGGAAAACTTGTATTTGTCCTAAAATTAGATGAGATGGAATTGATAAACAATGTCAAGTATGAAAGAGTTTCAATTACCCTAATGAATAGAGCATTAAATCCAAATATTCATGTTATTGATGAAACATATTTTCTTGTACAATCAGAGAATCGCATTTGGTGGCTTGGCCTATTTAGAGTAAACAAGGAATGTTATGAAGATCTAAAATGGGTTTTTGAGCAAACTGAGTTACCATCCATGATTTCCTCTCATATGATGGGAGAGAAATTGCATGTTGATGGGTATGGATCATATAATGTTGAATGGCATATCGTTGTTGATTTGAAAACATTGAAATTCATGTATAATATTATTCATGGAGCAAATGTAAAGCATAGTTGCATTTATTGCATGCATTCTTGAGACAAGTCAAAATAATTAAATGGAAGATTTTGTAAAGGTATATTAAGTTGTGACCAAGGATTACACCCTAATAGAGATGAAGTTGATCCAAATTTAAATCCAATTCTCCAAATCCCACTCAAAAGAGTACACATATGCACTCTTGATGCTTTTGTAAGAATAATTGATAAACTTGAACATTTATTTATCAATTTTATTTGCATGGAACAAAAAACCAAAAGAGGAGGCAAAAAAATCCATTAAATAAATTGAAGGGTATTGTCAGATGCAGGGCTACATGGAGGTAATGTTCATATTGAAAAATATATGAAATGTTCAGGGGATCATGGTAATCTTCCATCAAAGCCATCAATGGGAGGTGATAAGGCTCGACATTTTATTAAAAAGTTAGACTGCCAAAAAAGTAGAAGGGGTCAATGGGAAATATATAAGGATCTAATCAATGCAGAGGATGATTGAAATGAAAAAGGTTCCTCTCAGCTAAGGAAAATAAAGGCACAGAGTTCATTATCATCTTTGTTCCCTTTGATGAACAAGGAAAGATTCATTGAAGGTGATGATACACAATTTATTGAAGCTATAACAAAGTTTACAAAGGATTTTCTTCTAGCATGGGGAGAAAATGAAATCACTCATTACACAGTAAGAATTCATATGATTTTTTAATTTATTGTATGTTTTATATAAATAATCTATTGTAATTTGTATTAGGTTCTAATTATTTTCTTTTCCATTGGTGTTTTTCAACACATTCTCTATGCACATGGTCCTTGGTTTGCTAAAGAGTATGGAAGCTTGAGTATTTGGAATACATAGGGAATGGAGAATCCTCATAAGCTAGCAAGGACTGCTTATCATAGGTCTACTCAACATGGTGGAGGATCAGTACCATCTAACCCATTGATCCAAATGAGTCATTGGTTCTATGGGAGCATGCTTTATAGACTTAACCAAAAGAAAAAACTTACAAGTATGAATAGTATTGATGATGTTATAAGAGAAGCCAATGCAAGATGAAAGAGAAGAAGAAGAGAATAATATAATATTTAATGGATGTCCCTACCCTTTAATGGGTTACTGCCACTGAAAATATGCTTATTGCAAATGTTTTAACCTTGCAGATGTATGGCTGAAACCAAAGACATTGCACACAGTTGTTATACATGTTTGAAAGACTATTGTCATATTTCTAAAAACTTGGTTGAAATGATGACAAAATCCTACTGATCTTAGGTGATTTTTGATGATAAACACTATTGTAGAAGTTTAAATGTTTAATGGATACTATTGTAAGTCACAATAAAAGACCTCTTCAATGATAAAATTCACTCTTGAAATAATAGAAATTCCCAAACTAAATCTGCTATTGATATTTGATGAAAATTCTTTAGAATTCAGTCATTCTTGACAAAGATTGATAGGAAATTTTCTATAAGGGATGAATTAGGATCACTACTTTGTTGATTGTCAAAGACCCCCTACTGAATACGAAACCCATAATTATGTTGGAAAAATAAAATTTTGTTGCACTTTTAGCATTCTGTTATTTGTATTCTGCCATGACCTACTGTTTTGGATTTTTTCTTTGTTTAGAACCTGACTTGAGTTTTCTTTTAGGAATCCCCTCTATACATAGATGATTTCTTTCCATATGCATGTTAGCTATAATAGGCAAGACACACCAATGTTAGGTTCATAAAACAAATTCTTCAAGTTTAGAGGCAATGTCAATGCTTTACCTCATTAATGAGGCCAAAACTCAACCAAATGCTTTTGATTGTAGACCAAATCAAAGGTCCAACACTTGAGACTTAACCAATGTCAATATCATCATTCTTCATGATCAACAAATTAAATATAAACTTCACAATCTATTCATCCAAACAACAAGGTTATGTAACTTTCTTCAAACATCCATGTTCTAGGCTTCAATATCTCTTCAACACTCTTACAAATATTTTCCAAACTTTAAATCATCATTTCAACACAATAAATTAGACACAAGTAATTGTATCACATCCTTTCATACAATGATTATGAGCACAAAACTCTTAAAACACAAAATCACAGTTTAGGTAACTTTTACTATGCCAAGGGAGGGTGCTTATTGGTTATCATGATTCCACTACCTATAAACATTAAAAAATGAGTTATACATGTTTCAATAGGTCTTCACATGCTTAAAGATTCATTTCCCAAGGTTCTTCTTATGGTTTTTACAAAACCCTTACCTCTAGCCTCTTTACTTGCTCCAAAAACATTGATTTCAGCCTAGGGCATCAAAGATTTTGCCCAAAACTCTTCACCAAAACTATCCACTTGGAGAACCTTGAAGAACACTTCAAAATGGTCTTAAAAACCCAAAATTAGGAGAACCCATTTGTTAAAATGCAAGATATGAAGTTTTATTGCTCTCGAGTTACCCTAGGATAGGGTTATGGTAGTTTTCACCAAAATTAGCATATCTTCCTTAAAACTTAATGGATCGGCCTCTAACCACTGCCAAATTAAATTTAACTCTCTCCTCTATCCAACCATGTAAGTTTTAGATCACGATTCATCCGTACAAAATCTTACAAAACGCTGCTACATGACTGTTACAAAGAAATCTGGAAAATTGCAATCCATAAAATAACCATAACTCATTCAAAACTTGATGAAAATGAACCAAAAAAAAAGAAAATGAAATTAGATTCATGTATTCATATTTTCCAATTATTTTTAGGCATGTATTGTACCATACCAGGTTGTACTAAGCAAAACAATTTGATTGTTACAGTGAAAATCTAGAAATGGCAACACTAATTTGATCATAACTTTTGAAAAACATAATGAAATTCACTCAAACCAAAAGAAATAGAAATATAATAATGTTATTCAAATTTTCCAATAAATTTTATGGCCATACTATATAGTACAAGGCTATGCCAAATGAAAGAACAGTCAGAACTACAAGAAAAACATAGTTTTGAGCATGCAAATTTGTTGTTTTCTTAATTCCAACTCTTCCCCACCTTGGAATTTGTGATTAAATGTATTATTTATGCCCCTACAGTCATTTTTTCACCATCAACTGACCCACAACTACCTTTTACAACATTTTGAAAAAGTTGTCATAACAACTTTGACAATTTTGACAACAATGTAGCAACTTTTGCATTATGACTTCATAGACCACCTAACAACCTAATACTGACTCAAAAACATATAAAATGGTATTAAATGACCTTATTACATCAAAGACATAATGTTGGAGCATAATTTAACAAAATTACCTCATGGAGGCTTGAAATCCCAAGGTGCTCCTACACCAAAACTCATTAGGGTCACATGCCCTATCATTGTGTAGAAGGTTTAAGA
>VDFB02278952.1:59487-96697 GCA_007258455.2 Sequoia sempervirens
ATATCAACCCGATAGCACATAATGTGCTAAGTGAATAATGTAAAGTGAAACCCGATAGCACTATAAAATATGCTAAGTAATCAAAGTGCTTGATAATGCTTAAGTGTTGGCATTATGAATAAGCATAAATACCATGTGTATATGAATAATCAATGTAACACCGAAATCTGAGTATGTAAAGCATATAGTACTGAGTCACAATGAAGTGTGAATTCATGCTATGTTCATGGTGCAAAACTGAAGCTCAATACTATCATGTATATGTGAATAAATGTATTCACCAAATGTATAAAGACATTGAATCTAAATGTCAAAGACTGAACTGAATCAACAATATACCTTCGCAATCACCTGTAAGAGTTAACACTGCATCAAATAGACAACACCATGATCCTGTGATCAACATAGAAACCTTTCATCTGCACATGTAGCCAAAACATCAGTAACACAAATACATCAAAATATGAATGTAAGCAAAATATTGTCCACTGAACTAGCTGAAAACCAATATCAAGTGAAACCATCTGAATATGTCATACTGAATACAATGATAATCAATGCACCAAGTATCATAAACATGTCGTGATGCCAATCATTACTGACCAATCAATATGTACCGAAACAAAATTGCCAAAGGCAATCAAAATGCAATATCATGCTTATCAACCGCTAAACATTATAAATTGATCCACCACTAATCCAACATGAGAAAAATTAACTCCACTAATAGATATAAAGCCTGCACATAGATCAACAATCAATACCGAGATAATCCTTCCGAATATACCAATATCAAACTGAAATGCTTGAGGCACCAACCCGAGCAGTTTGGCATCAAGGATGATAACAAAGAAGTTCAACAAACTCCCCCTTTGTCGCCAGTGGCAAAACAACGTGGAACCAACCAGGATGAAGACTTCATATAGATCAATCATTGTATCATAGCCAGAGCATAACAACCTCATATACCAATGATGCCAAGAAGATATAAGCAAATGAACCAAGTGCACTAATATCAGATTTTTCATCTTATACCACTTGTTGGAAGTGGTTAATATTAGATGCCAAGATTAATATGATTCAATATTAATGAAGTGCTTATGAAATTGAATCAATATGCTTTTTTCAAGCATAAAAAGTGCCACTCACATACCATGTGAGGAAAAATAACAAGAAATCAAGCTGAATATACCACAAATATTATACTTGAACATGTCATGGTGATCTTTGTCATCAAGAATTGAAGATCAGTTACTTGAACATACCATTTTTTTTATGTTAAACTTCATCCTCCATTGTCTCCTTTAAAAAAATGCCTTGATTAGTACTGATACATTGAGTCATAAGAACATCTGAGAGGCTTTGTACTATGATACTTCCAAGATAAACCATTACAATAAAACTCAAGCATCCAAAATAAGCTCATTAAAAAAAATGTGCACTGTTACAAGAAAAAATTCCACTAGACCAAGCAGGATAGGTAACCACTGTGAAAAGCATATAAAGTAGTTCACTGTCCAAAATATGTCACTGTCTAGAAAGCAACATGAACCAATAGCATATAATGATTTAGAGCACCAAAAATGGAAAAACAAGCTTCCAAATCAAACCAATGGATCACGAAAATGATGTACCAATGCTCATTGCATGAACTTATCAACTGTAAATAGGATTTGTTTGTACCAATAGGCAGAGTGAAGAACAGAAGTTTTATCGGAAGTGAGAATGAAGAATAGGTTATCCGGTTAGTATGTCAATTTGTATGCTTCACTGAATTATCATTTTAGGTTGTGGATCTTAGGGAAGATTGTTGAGCATCTATATTATCTTATTGTTAATTTTTTTGATGTTGCATCAATCAGTGTATGAGTTAGGAGATCTAGCAGGATGATTTTTTGTTCATTTGTTCATGAAGGTCGACTTAGTGTATGTAGCATGTCATGGATGTATGAGGAGTAATTGTTTAATTGTTTCTTGTGCTGGATTTTTTTTTGGGGTCCTAGCTATGGCTTGGCCGACTTATGTGGGTATGCATCAAATATTTAATGAGGATTGAGCCGACTATTGAGAAATATTTTTATTGTGTTGAAGTTGACATATAGCAATTAAATTCTTGCTAGAAGATATATATAAGAGATCGATTAATTCATTTTGGTGTGGTATGTATTGGTGTGAAGAGCATAGCAGATGTGTGTGTGAATATCAAAAGCTCAATTGAGCAAATTTTTCTTGTGTAGAAGAAGATTTTTGTGAAACAAATTAAGGCAGAGCAGAATGAAGTGCAGAATCAGACATAAGTGTTAGTGTAATTAAATCAATTATTACAATAGCATAAGTTAACATAGGTCATACATCATTTATTCCTAGGTTGCATTTTTAATAAATCATTTAATAATGGGGTAATGTCCCCTACCTTGTTTGTAGGGATAAGATTCCTTCTAGAAGATGAGTTGTCCTTCTAGAACTTATCTCAACATTTAATAATTTCCTAGATAGGGTTCACATGCTATCATATGTTGTTAGATCATGACACATGGCAACATCTCCTCCATCTTAGGTTCTCTCGCATGCCTATATATTTAGGGCATTTTGTACATTTGTAATAATCCAATCTCATAGTGTAGATCAATAGAATCTCCATTGTGCATGCCTAAGTTTGAACACATTCTATGTGGTTTATTATCTTTCCTAGAAAGGGTCCTCCATTGAAGATTCTAGAGCTTCAAGGACTATGCATCCATAATCTCAACATGGTATCAGAGCTTGTCCAGTGAAATGTCAACCCTCGATCAAGAAAGTTGGTGTGCGAGATTCTTGCAGGCTACTTGACTCCACCCGGGGACCAAGCTGATTTCTAAAGTAGATTGAGTCAAATCCAAGCTCCCCATTGTCTTCAGAAGGCCTCGAAACCCTAGGATCGCCTTCCCATTCATCAAAATCAGATACATCAACCCAAGAGCCATTAGAGGTATTTTTGGGTTTGCAAAATCAACTGTACTATCCATACAATTTGCAGTAAAAAACAATCCTGGTCAGTTGTCCTCTGAGGCAAATTTTTTTCGTTGCAGGCCATTTTTTGTTTCAAAAAAAATCAGGGCTTTATCTATTTTCTTTGGTAAAAAATTATTATTTGGGCTCTTTCTATAGTTCTGGCAGAAATTAAAAAACATATCATATCGGCCTGTATTTTAATCACTCGTCGGCATGTATTGGGTTTGATTTTTCAGTCTTATTTATTCTCCATCAATATTGGGTTGTCCTTTTCAATTTTTTGTGGACTATATCTTAAATGGTGGTCGATAATACTAAATTGGGATTTGATCAGTATATGAAATTTTCACTGTCGACATTAATATATCTGAAGATATATACTTTATCAATTGACATTTGAAGAAAAAATTTGAATTGCCCCTTTGGGCATTATTCAAAATTTTATTTTTTTCATCGGTTGTTTCAAAAGGACTATAGATTTCTTGTCGGCCGCTTCAATATTTTTGTAGGACATTGTATTTATTTTGTCCGTCGGGTACACGTACCTTACAGTATACAGTGCCTATTTTTTTTGGAGCTCCCGTCGTGTTCTCCTCTGGCGGGCCGGGATCACTTTTCCTCCCGCCGATGTTTGTTCCACTTGCTGGCCCCTTCACTGCCAGCCCATCCAAGCTCCCACTGGAATTCATCCTACCCCTACCAATGACCACTGGAGCATCCTCACCACTGGTAGTTTGTCATCGGCATCCACCGGCCCATAGTCATTTTGAGAACCATGTGGATCCGCTATTTGTGAGAGGAGCCATCCTTATTTCACCGCCCAGCTAGGTTGCTCAGCCCCACCATCGCTCCCAGGAGGGGAACACACTTTTTTTTCCACATTTATCACCGAGGTCATATTGATGACCAAATGCTAGCACCTGGGGTGCTAAAATTTTGCACCTAATTAGCCTACCAAGTGCCTACTTTTAGGCCTTTTTTTCATTTTATCATAACTTTCACCCACGGTATCAAAATTTTGCAAACGAGATACCGTCGGAAAGGTAATTCCAAGAAATTTCTAGTGGTGACATCCATTCTATGAAATTTTTCTCACAGAAAATTCTATAGTCAATATAAGTCAAACCCCTAATCTCGACTCAAAGGCTCGTAACTTCACAACCGTTTATCGGATTTCATTGATTCCAACAACATCAGGAAAGTTTTTCAGAGCTTTTTTCATCACTCCAGACCCCTTGATCAGTTTCAGCTCCAAGTGCTCTTGCATTTATTTTTTTCAATTTGGTGCATTTGTTCAATAACTTGGACATCTTGAAGCTAGGGAAAAGTTTTTTTTGATCCGGGTAGCATCACTTCAGTTGCACATCATCCTTGGATGCTTCTATTTGCTGTTGAAGGCTAGTGTCTTTGTATTTTTTGGAGAAACTTCATTATGGGGCTTGCATTCTCTCCTTTGGTTGTGTTGCATAAGGGAAACTATAAAAAATGGTGAGATAGGATCTGCCACCATGTCTAATCACTTGATCTATTGCCTCATCTATATGGTATAGTTCCTCATCCAAGTGAAGGTATTCATGAACTTTCTTGGAGTTGCAGCAGATACATTATTTTGGAGATCATTTCTATGCAAGTTGATTGTGATTTTTTGAATGCTATTGATCACTATGATTGTCCTCACATCCTTTGGACTAAGATTTGGGAGATATATGGAGGATCAGATGGTCATGATTCAGAATATCATTCTTCATATCAACTACCCCATGATGATATTGTTGTGTAGGAGGTTGATTTCCTTGAATCTTTCGAAGAGGTTGACAAGGTTGCTTCAAGTGCTTCTTCTCCATTAGAGACAATTGGTATCCCTTCACATTCAGTGATTCCTTGTCCAGATTCATTAATTGAGGCTTCCATCATCATCTCTCATCATGACACCTTCATTTTTCCAGACTTGACATTATAGGATGGCTTCGTTTCAGGTATCACTGACTTGGCTACTTCTATAGGTTTGGAGGACATTCTTGGGGGGATATCACTCCTCTATTCAGATCACACTTTGGAGAGTTTTCTTGAGTCTCCTCATTTCTTTATCTTGACCTTGATTGGGAATCCAAAGACTATCTTGGAGGCACTTGGTTTCTCTTCAGATATTTCATGTATGAGACTTCTTCCCTATCATTCCATTCAGGATTTGAGGTTTCTTTAGCATTTTCCATTGGATTTTCTTCTTCCTAGTGGGAGACATGTGGTTTGGACACATTTATTGCTTTAGACTTCTTTCAGTGGTTTTGAGGACACTTCATTCAAGGGGGGCTATCAATTCTCCATCATATCCATCACACTGTCTTTGGATATTGTTCAACATCAATTTCTGCATCGTCCCAGTTTGTCCCCCTCTACATTTTTTGGGACTATGGCATCTTCATCATTAGGCAAGGAGACACATGAGCAGAGTTCAGAGACATCATCATCAGCATACATCTTTCCTTCCTTCAATTCCTATCCAAAATGGGAAGCATCTCTCCACTTGCACTTGGTTTTGTTTCTTCTGAAAGGGAGAAAAGTTGTTTTTCGACATTGGATCATGTTTTGTCTTTAGACACTTACCATCTTTGCATGTGATCACATCTTCTGGGGGGATATATTTTCTCTCTCTTTCCTCCCTATGGGGGGCTATTGTATTGTATCCATGTAATAGATGGTGTACTTGGGGGGTATTTGGGAGTCCTCCATCCTTCTCATCCTATCTCACTTTTTTTCTTTTTCATCTCCTTTTTGGAGAGGAGTTTTTTTCCCACTAGGTTTTCCCCTTTTCTCCAGTTGTGGGATATTTTCAGCATCTTCATGTACATGGGTTCCTAACATGGCCTTGTATTCAAGACCCATCTTTTCATCATCTTGCAT
The DNA here is from genome assembly GCA_007258455.2 of Sequoia sempervirens. Classification (NCBI taxonomy): domain Eukaryota; kingdom Viridiplantae; phylum Streptophyta; class Pinopsida; order Cupressales; family Cupressaceae; genus Sequoia; species Sequoia sempervirens. The sequence continues at coordinate 65,380 of VDFB02278952.1, forward strand.
AATCATTACATTTTTCTCCCTAAGTTGAACTTATGGGGGGTATTAGTGTAATTAAATCAATTATTACACTAGCATAAGTTAACTTAGGTCATACATCATTTAGTCCTAGGTTGTATTTTTAATAAATCATTTAATAATGGGGTAATGTCCCCTCCCTTGTTTGTAGGGATAAGATTCCTTCTAGAAGATTATTTGTCCTTCTAGAACTTATCTCAACATTTAATAATTTACTAGATAGGGTTCACATGTCACATTTTGTTAGATCATGACACATGGCAACATCTCATGCATCTTAGGTTCTCTCTCACGCCTATATATTTAGGGCATTTTGTACATTTGTAATAATCCAATCTCATCATGTAGATCAATAGAATCTCCATTTTGCATGCCTAAGTTCGAACACTTTCTGTGTGGTTGATTATCTTTCCTGGCAAGGGTCCTCCATTGAAGATTTCAGAGCTCAGGGACTATGCATCCATAATCTCAATAAGAAGGTCCTGAATCTGATCTATGAGCTTCACCAGAACTAATACCAGGCATTTGTAGATTCTACTTTCTTAATTCAACTTTTTGTTCTAATCCAAATATATTGTAAGGCATTGATCCTTCCTAATTTTGACCAATGAGCTCTAGGAAATGTGCCTGAATGCATGTGCATTCCCCTTTTTCCTTCATACTTTTAACAAAGTATAAATTGTGGATTAACCTCCACCGTGGTTTTTCCCCTAATAGGGTTTCCATGTAAAAATCTTGGTGTTATGGTGTTTTGATTTTTTCCTTCATGTGCTTGCATCTTTACTTCTGTTGAAATGTTGTAAATGGTTTAATATCTAAAATGAAATCTAAATATTGTTGAACACTAATTCACCCCCCCCCTCTTAGTGTTCCTTGAGTCCAACAATTGGTATCAGAGCAAGGTTCCTTCGGAGAAGTTTAACAGCTTGAGGTGGATCTTGGAATGCAATGGACTCTGGAGGTCTTCAACAACAACTTTTGATGGCACTTGATTATCTTGATCAGTCTAAAGTAGAAGTCATGGAATTAAAAGAAAATCTTGAGGATGCTGAAAAATTCATTCAATCATTGAAGGATAAAATCAATGAGTGAAGAGAAAAGATGAAGGAACTATGTGATTAGCTGAAGTAGAAAGAAAGTAAAATATTGGAAGATGTTCACTTGAATCAGACCTTAAAGGAAATAACTGAAGAATTTGAAAAGCTTGCTAGAGATAATGCTACTCTAAATATTGAGATGGAATCTATGGTGATGAGGAAAACTAAGGAGATTGAAGAAAGAAGGAAGAATGAGGAGAATCTGGCCCAGTCCTTAAAAGAAAAATTTGAAGAATGTAGCAAACTTAATAATGGATTCATTCAGCTAGAGATTGAACTACAACAATCCAAAAATAATGAACAAGAACTTGAAAGATAGATAGTTACTCTCAAAGATGAACTCACTACTACAAATGACTACAGGGAGAATTTTAAGATTAGTTATGCTAAGCTTGATGAGTTGAATAAAGGACAGAAAGATGCAAGTGACAAGCGAGGTCTTGGATATGAAAAGGGAGAAAGATTTGGATCTGAACATAAGGATTCTAGACAAAGAAATAAAATGAACAAAGGTAGAATATATCTGGTAAGATAGCCCAATGCTCAAAAGTTTAATGGTCACTGTTTTGCTTGTAAAAAATTTGGTCATATGGCTTCTCAATGTAGAAGTAAAATGAATTCAAGCAGTCCATCATTTCCCAGTCAGTGTTTCAGTTGCAATAAGTTTGGTCATAAGTCAATTGAATGCAGAATTATGTCTATTAGTATAAGGAATGTTAAATGCTACACCTGTGGAAGTTTTGGGCATGTTTCTAATCAATGCAAATCAAGAGGAAATCAATGGAATGAGTGGTCTAGATAAAGAAATCTTGTGTGTTACAACTGCAACAGGTTTGGTCACATTGCAAGATTCTACAGGAATAGAAACATGGATAGAAGAGGTCTAGTATACAAAGGAAGAATTTCATAGACAGATGATAAAGGAAAAAGGAAAATGACTGTGGAAGAGATAAGAGATCAGATGAAGAAAACATGGGTAAGGAAGAGTGAATCTAATGTAGGAAATAAGCCCGCATCAAAAGTAGGTTCTGGTAATTCCTCAAAAAGTTGATCTTAGGCCATTGGCCTAGGGGGATTTTTTTAAGAAAATCCTTTGCCCCCTTGTCAGTAGTTGGCACTGGAACACAGGAAGTTTCCAGTAGTTGTGCTAATAGATTACAATTGTATCGGTGGTCATTTATGCAAAATTTTGAGAAGTAGAAGGACCGCAGATGAATTTTTATTTTGTTGCCTAAGAAATTAGAGTATCCAGAACACCTAGGGAAAAACATTCAATGTGATAAAAAGGTTAGGTGTGCGAGTTATAAAAGGGTATTTGGAACCCTCATTTGTCACTTTGCATTGAAGAAGAATAGGAGAGCCTCTGCAGCATAATTTTGAAGGAGTTAAGTCATTTTGGTCGTGAATTCATCAAGTATTTCAGTTGCTTGTAGAATTCTCACTCAATTTAGTGTTTGGAAGAAACTTGTTCAATATAGAAAGAAAAATGAAGAAAATCAAAGGAATGGTGAATTTAGATGAATATAGTAGTGAGAAGATTAGGGATGTGAAATTTTTTTTTGGCCGATGAATTGAAATGGCTTGAAGGTGTGGAACACAAAATTTTGGACATTTGGAGTGAATTTCCATACTTTGACAATGCGGAAGTCATTAGGTTTATCTTGAGTAGATTGAATGATCAAATTCTGACTCTAGATAAACCCTATCTGATTTCGAAAGAGGTGATGAAGAATCTAACTGGATTATGCAATGTTGGGGATATACCGAAAAAGAAGTTGATTCGGAACAAGGAAGTCAAAACCCTAACCAGAGTAACTAGAGATCAAAGGTCTTTGTTAATTTCAACAATCAAAGATCCAATAAAAAGGTACATTGCACATGGAATTTCATACAAAATATTTTTTAGAAACAAGGAAGGCGCAACTTCAGCAAGTGCAGTTTACATCTCTCATAAGATGATAATGGAGGATCATGATTTTGATCTGTGTGGATTGCTAAAAGATCAATTGATGGAAAATGTGCAACTAACAAAGGAGGTAGATTACCCCTTCCGGGTAAATGTGGTTTGGTACTTTGGTCATATGTCTTGTGATGTATTTTCTGAATTGCTTACCATAGATTGATAATGTTGTATGGAAAGAGAATGAACCAGTTTGTAATCAAATTTTTGAACATTCTAATACTTTGGCAAATTGTGACCAAGAGTGTGCAAATTTCTTTAAAGAATTGCTAGGGAAGTTTGGAGAAATTAGCATTTCTATTCTGATAAGAGAATTTGAAGTTGGATCCTCTTTCGGTGAGATGGAGAGGAAGAAGAAAAGAGCTCAAGAGATTGTTGATTACACTCCTCCAACACACAAAACTCCAAAAATTAAAGGAAAAGGTAAAGATCTAGTGATTGTCGACATACCAAATGAAGAATCTAATGCGTACACTCCAAGGGAAGAACTGGAATTAGTTGAACTGAATGTAGTTATAGTAGAAGGAAATGAAGAAGAAGGTGTTTTATCCTAAGTAAAGATACTACAAATTATTCAGGAGAAAGATGGGATGCAAAAAATTGCGGACATATTGTCTAATAAACCCTCATATGAGTAGGACCTGATCGAGAGCACACTAAGTACTTATTTTGTGCATAATAACATTGGTTTGGAGAGTTTGCATAATGTGTTTCCTAAAGAGATGATTGAGTGTAGTAAGGAAGCCATGGTCTTTGAGTCTCAAGACAGAAAAGAGGAAGAAATAATTCTACATCTAAAAGAGCAATTCAGGCTATCTCTTACTAGATTAAAAAGGAAAATGAATGTGTTGAGGCAATGCATAAATATAGCCAATAACATCTACAACTATTGTCTTTGTTGGCCTCATGCAGTTGGGAAATACAAAGATAAGCTGGAGCAGATTGAATCTGAGCTGAACAAAAAAGGTCAAGATTATAACATGTTTCAGGATCTAGATAGCACGGTCAAGAAAAGGATTCAACAATTGTATTCTAAGCATGCAAAAGTTCATTTCGCCAGAAACAACCTTGTGGACACCTTTTGGAAGGTGAAGGATTTAACTGAATGTAGGTTGGAGTAGTTAATTGAGGTTTTGAGGAAAGGAGAAAAAATAGAAGAGGCAATCTCAATTCTAGAATCTCTCATCTGGATTATCAACCAGACATCTAAGAACAATAGCTTCATCTTAATCATTGGGATTGCAGTGGAAGCTTGGAAGAAATTTCTTTCGAAAATGAAAGATAAGTACAAGATAATTTTTTGAATCGAGTAGTAGTTGTATTTCTTCAAATTTTGATCAAATTTTTGAAAGGGAGAGAGAATGAAGCATGTTTTTCATTGATGTCAAAGTGGGAGAGAGAGTAGTGAAAATTTCCTTATCATTCTAAGGGGCAGTTGTGTTTTGAATATTTAAACTTTGGCAGCATAATCATATTGATTCTGACACTTAGTCATTTTTCACTAAGTGTTGCCATCAATTCCAAAGGGTGAGATTGTTGGAATATGGATTCTAGTGTTGTCATTGATGGAAACCTAAATCATTATTCTAGTCTGCATATCAATATTTGTGTGTACCAACAGGCAGAGTGAAAAGAAAAAAATTACCGGAAGTGAGAATAAAGAACAAGGTATTTGGTTGGTATGTCGATCTGTATGCTTCACCGGATTATCATTTTAGGTTGTGGATCTCGAGGAAGGTTTTTGAGCATCTATGTTATCTTATTGTTAAGTTTTGTGTTGTTGCATCAATCAATGTATGAGTTAGGAGATCCGGTAGGATGATTTTTCTGTTCATTTGTTCATGAAGGCCAACTTAGTGTATGTAGCATGTTGTGAATGTATAAGGAGTAATTGTTTAATTATTTCTTGTGTTGGATTTTTGTTTTTGGGTCCTATCTATGGCTTAGAAAACTTATGTGGGTACGCATCAAATATTTATTGAGGATTGATCCAACTATTGAGAAATATTTTTATTGTGTTGAAGATGACATTAGGGATTGAATTCTTGCTAGCGGATATATATAAGAGATCGATTAATTCATTTTGTTGTGGTATGTGTTGGTGTGAAGAGTAGAGAAGATGTGTGTGCGAATATTAGAAGATCGGTTGAGAAAATTTTGTTTGTGCAGAAGAAGATTTTTGTGAAACGAATTAAGGCAGAGCAGAACGAAGTGCAAAATTAGATAGAAGGTCTTGAATCTAACCTATGAGCTTCACCGGAACTAATACCAAGCATTTGTAGATGCTAATTTCTTAGTTCAACTTTTTGTTGTAATCCAAATATATTGTAAGGAAGTGAGCCTTCCTAATTTTGACCAATGAGCTCTAGGAAATGTGCCTGAATGCATGTACATTCCCCTTTTTCTTTCATACTTTTAACAAAGTATAAATTGTGGATTAACCTCCACCGTGTTTTTTCCCCTAACAGGGTTTCCATGTAAAAATCTTGGTGTTATGGTGTTTTTATTTTTTCCTTCATGTGCTTGCATCTTTACTTTTGTTGAAATGTTGTAAATGGTTTGAGATCTGAATTAAAATATTAATATTGTTGAACACTGATTCACCCTCTCTCTCAGTGTTCCTTGAGTCCAACAAATTGAAGATGAAAAAGAGGTTCTTTTTCAAGGCCTCAAATATGTTGAAGTCATGGGATTCAAACTCCTATGTATTAAAGGTGATATGGAGCTGATCGATGAGCCGGTCAAAGGATATTTTCAAGTCAAAAAAGATCACCTACTACATTATAGAAATTGAGTTTGGAACTCGGTCGATTGGTTTGAAGAATTCAACATCCTGAGGATGGATTACAGCAAAACTAATGCCTCGTGGGTATCAACTTTCTCATTTGCATCATATTCTCACTTTTTTCAAAGTACCTTTGCATGGATATATGAATACTTAAGAACCTTCATCCCAGAGGGATTGCCTCCTACAATTCCCATCAGAAGAGAAGTGACACCTTTCAGGTAGAAACAACATCAATGGGAGGCTTTTCTCACTATCATACAGCAGAAAATATCCAAAGCACTTCATCTCTTTAGGGATGGAGTGATTTTTTTCTTTCAGTAATTTTCTTCTAATTTATTTTTTCGTTGTCATGTTTTAGGTGATTTTCTTAGGTAGTCTTTTTTTTAGGTGATTAGGAAAGCTCCAAGTGTATTAGGTGATTAGGAAAGAGTCCTAACTCCAATGCCCAAATGATAAGTCACTAGTCTACAAAAAACATAGAGTATCTCGGTTCTCCTATGTCGTAAGTATCCAACATGATCAAGGACAATGAATACATATTTAGATCAGCAATAATAAATTTTTACAAAGTATTAAGCTACATAAACACCTCAATTTACAACATTTGGTATCAAAGTTGAGGTTGTGTAGAGTATTGGGACACCTTTCTCTTAAAAGATTGAAGGTTTTTTGGTTGTAGTGAAGGCTTTTATTATTTTTGTTATGGCTGATTTTGGAAAATAAGTTTCTTACAATGAATTCTCATTTAGATATTGAAAGTTTCAATGGATCTAAATATGAAATGTGGAAACTAAAAATGGAGGATCTCCTTTAAGAAAGAGATCGGTGGTTAGTTGTTAATAATTAGAAAAAATCACCTACAACTATGTCAGATGAGGATTGGGCTAAGCTTGATAAGAAGGCAAGAGGAACCATAATATTATGTCTTGTTGATTTTTTTCTCTTGAATGTTTTAGATGAAAATACTGCATTAAATTTTGGAAGAGAATAGGTGATATTTATCAAACTAAAAGTCTTACTAATAAGTTGTATCTGAAAAGGCAGTTGTATTCTTTAAAGATGAGAGATGGTGATTATGTTGTACATCATTTAAATTCTTTTAATTTGATTCTCATTCAATTAGCATCTGTAGATGTAAAGCTAGAAGATGAAGATAAATGCATTTTGTTACTTTTTTCTTTACCAAAGTCTTGGGAAAATCTAATTGTTGCTATCAGTGGTAGTGGTGCAGATCCAAAGATGGATAATATAATTCATACTCTCCTATTAGAGGAGATGAGGAGGAAGTCTAAAACTAGCTCCCAATATGCCTTATTTGTAAGAGTTAGGCCTAAGGAAGAGGAATTTAAGGCAGACAAGAAAGGAAAGGGTAAGTCCAAAGGACGGTCTAAAACCCCTGGTAAGAGTAAGGTAAAGTGTTGGAATTATGGAAAACCTAGACATATTATGAGGAATTGTAAGAGCAAGAAAAAGATTTTTGATTCTTCTACAGAGAAATCCATAGATGACAGTAATGATGCATTAGTCATTTCTTCTAATACTATTGTTGATAAATCTTGGCTTATTGGTTCAGGTTGTTCCTATCATATGACTCCTAACAAGGAGTTGTTCACTAAGTATATTGCATATGATGGAGGGGATGTCTTCTTTGGAGACAATAGCACAACAAAGGTTGTTGGAAAAGGAGAGGTAAAGTTATGTTTCAGTGATGGTAGGGTTAAGACCCTTAATGATGTTTTACATATTCCAGGACTTGCTAGAAATCTACTTTTTTTCTCTAAGTTCAATGATTCTAGAATGCATGTGACATTTGACAAAGGTGGTTGCGGATTGGTGAAAGGGAATATGGTGATTGCTAAAGGATCTCAAATTGGGACTTTGTTTAAGCTGAATACCTCCAATGTAAATAATTTAGCCAATGTAACTAAAGCTAAAAATACATGTATGTTGTGGCACCATAGATTGGGCCACATTGGTGAAAAAGGTATTAGGACCATTCTTAATAAGAAATTGGTTGATGGTATTCCTAATTACAATATTGGAAAAAAATGACTTTTGTGAGCACTGTGTGTTTGGAAAACAATCTAGATCTAAATTTCCTAGTGGAACAAATAAAGCTAAAATATTATTAGAGATTATTCCTTCAAATGTAATGGGCCCTATGGATATTGACTCTAACTCTATTGGAAAATATGGATATTATGTCACACTTATTGATGATGTCTCAAGATACACTTGGATCTATTTTATGCATAACAAATATAATGTGTTTAATAAGTTTAAGGAATTTAAAGCTTTGGTTGAGAAACAATCAGATCATAAGATAAAAGTGTTGAGATCAAATAATGGTGGTGAACATTGTTCTAGCAAATTTGATGATTATTGTAAGCATGCAGGAATAGTGAGACAGAAAACTACTCCATATACATCTCAACAAAATGGAGTAGTAGAAAGGATGAACTTAACCTTAATGGAAAGAGCTAGGAGTATGTTAAGTAGTGCTAAGTTAGATCAGTCCCTTTGGGCTAAGGTTGTAAGTACTTCTTGTTATCTAATCAATAGATCCCCTAGTTCATCTATTGAAGATAAAACTCCTTATGAAATGTGGTTAGGTAGGAAGCCTATCCTTCTCTACAAAAAAAAACATTCCTCTCAATTAACACCTCATGAGTGGTAGACGAAGAAGCCTATAGTGTTTGAAACCATCTAGATAACCAACAAATATGCAAGGCTTACTCTAAAAATATATAGTCTTGCATGTATCTACTAGAACATGGACCCATGTAAGATATCCAAACACTTGAAAGTGCTCTATAATGGGTTTCCAATAATTCCAAACTTGAAAAGGAGTTATCCCCTTCAAATATCAATGAGGAACTTGATTATGGATGTAACGTGCACTATTAATGGCCTTTTCCTAATACTAAGGTTTAAATGATTTGGAGTGTATTATACAATTTTCCATCTCCTTCAAGGACATATTCTTACATTCTATAACACCATTATGTTGAGGATTGAGTGTAAATATGTGCAACAATTCAATACCTTATAAAGCACAAAATTATTCAAACTCGTGGCTTACATATTCACCCCCATTATTTGTACATATGATCTTGATGGCCTTCCTTTCATTGTTTCTTTACAAAATGTTTGAATCCTTCAAAATACTCAAAGAGCTCAAATTTTTATTTGATAAAATAAACCTATGTATCTAGAAATATCATCAATAAATGTCAAGATATATCAATCCTTGTTGAAAGATGGGTGCATAAATAGTCCTACCAAGTCACTATGTACTAAATTTATTAGTTTTTTGGCCCTTCATACTTTTTTATCTTATTTCTCTTCAGAATTCTTATCAAGAATGTACCCCTAACAAAATCCATCAAAAAATAAAATAGAAGGAAAACCTAAAACCATATCTTGTTGATTGAGATACTAGAAGTAGAGATAGTTTAATGAAAACACTAATACTATAAAAACTCACCTTATATGAGTGAGTGATTAATAATTTTGAAAGAGAGTTAGGTAAAAAATAATTAAACTAATAAACTATAAATTGGTGATCTACTTTTCTTGTTGAGGGTGGTGTTAGCACAGTTAGCTTGATAAGCAATAATGAGTTATTGCTTCTCTTGGAAAGTTGAAAACTACTCCAATGTTCCTTTTGATTCAAGTCTTGATCATGTGGGATAGAAAAGTGATCATTGTTAACATGTTTCAACAAGGGACTTTGATAAGGGACACAATGCCTAGAACCCACAGAAATCACAACAATAGATACCAACACAAAATATGTGAGACAAAAAAATGATTCACTTTCAATTATTTTTAGAAAATGAAATTACAGATTCAAAGCTTACATGCTACATCCTCATGGGCTTGATTCATTACAACAAAATCAACTCTAAAAATAAAATCTACTATTTGGAGCCATAATCTGCACTATCAGGGACACCTCCTACAATCCCCACTTAACCCTTTTTATTTTCCCCAATAACCACCCTAGAATGTTCTAGAAATTTTGAATTCTCCTTTTTGCTTTGGCGCAAAAAGTCCCGCTAAATGATTTTTAGCCTAGCAAGAATTTTTTATGAAATTCACTTTTTAGAAGACCACCTTCATGGGGCCATAAATTTTGATTTGGGTGTCTGTTCGTTATTATTGAATATCATTGGAAAGCTCTCTTTGAGCTCTACAATGTGTGAACCACCATAGGTCGGTTTGGCCACCTTTGGAGCTGTTTCAGGGCCTCTAAATTTTTATATCTGAAGCTGCATTAAAGAAATTTCTCAGGATGGAAACTTTAATTTCTCCCAAACCGTGTAGGGTATTGAGGTGATTCTTTCGCAACTGGAAATTTTTTTCAGCTCCATGGGGTAAATTTTCACGTCCATACAAGCCCATTTTGGTTGGCTTACTAAAAATAGTAAGTGTCTATTTTTTGCTATTTTTGATGCCCAATAGTCTTATACCCCCTAAGTTCCGTCATGGGACTCAAAACAACTAAATAAAATAAAGAAAACAATTTATTTTTGGAAATGCAAGATTACCCTACACTGTTGGATGCTCCTACATTAGACACCCAGCGTAATTTGAAAAGTGACCCTGTCACTTCTCAGGAGTTAGAGGGAAACCAAGATGGTTAACCTCAACATCAGATAACCATGATGAATCCTCAGTAGGCCTTCCTCTCCATTTCACTATGTACTCTACATATTGCCTATTTCTTGTGCTTCTACCCACACGGCTATCAAGGATTTCTTCTATCTCTTCCTTCTCTAAAGTAGGTGCTGGAATTTTCAACTGTTCATTTATCGAACTCTCCTCTATATCACCATCATGATACTCTATCAAATCAGCAATGTTGAAAATAGGAGAAATGTTTATTCCACTAGGAAACTCTACCTCATAAGGATTTCTTGAATCATGCTTACTTAGGATCTTGCATGGTCCAAACTTCTTCATCTTTAACTTGTTGTATGTACCAACGTGAAACCTTTCCTTTCGAAAATGAACCATGACTTCATCTCCTACCTAGAACTCCTTATACCTCCTTTTCTGATCTACCTGGGCCTTATATTGTGAGTTTATTTTTTTGATGTGTTTCTTCACTTCTTCGTGCAAATTCTTTAGGTGCTCAGCAAAATCTTTAGCCTCAGCACTACTCTTCTCCCCCTTATCCATCTTTCTCAATTCAAAAGAAGTTCTTGGACTACTCCCATATACAATCTGGAATGGTGATTTACCAATGCTCCTATTGACAAAATTTTTGTAAGCAAATTCTGCTTGTGGTAAAAGAAAATCCCATCCCTTGGGCTCATCTCCAACTAAGCATCTTAGCAGGTTACCCAAAATCTTATTCACCACCTCTATTTTTCCATCATTCTATGGATGGTGTGCAGAACTAAACTTTAAATTTGTCTTCAACTTCTTCCATAATGTCCTCCAGAAATAACCAACAAATTTGGTATCTCTATCTAAAACTATACTTTTTCGTAGACCATGTAGTCTCACCACCTCTCTAAAAAACAACTCTACAACATGAACAACATCACTGGTCTTATGACATGAAATTAAATGTGCCATCTTTCAAAATCTATCCACCACCACAAATATGGAATCATGCCCTCTTTGTGTCCTTGGCAAGCTAAGAACCAAATCCATGCTAATATCCTCCCATGGCCTCTTAGGTATAGGTAATGGCTGATACAATCCAGTATTCTGACTTGTTCCTTTCATCATCTAACATACTCTACAACTTTGTACAAACTTCTTCACATCTTGTTGTAACTGTGGCCAATAATAATTCTCACTAACAAGAGCAATGGTCTTATCTCGACCAAAATGTCCATCCAATCCTCCACTATGATTCTCCTTGATTAGATTCTCTCTCATAGAACTCCTTGGAATGCACAATTGGCTTCCTCTAAACAACATCCCATCTTGGATTAATAAATCCAACCATCTCGTCCTATCCAATATAATAGGTTCCAAACAAGCCTTCCAATCTTTTGCAAAGTCTGGATCTTCTGGATACAAACTCTTGAGTTCATTGAACCCAACAACCTCTAAATTCATCTCTATCAACAAATTTTTCCTTATACTTAAGGCATATGCAACTCTATTTGACCTTCCACTCCTATGCTTCAAAACAAAAGTATAACTCTACAAAAACTCAACCCATTTTAAGTGCCTTTGATTCAACTTTCCTTAACTATTGAGATACTGCAAAGCCTGGTGATTAGTATATAAAACAAATTATTTTGGAAACAAATAGTGTCTCCATTTCTTCAAAGCCTGAACTATAGCATAAAAATCTTCAATCATTTAACTTCTCACTAAAATAGGTAATAGGCTTAGCTTCTTGACTCAAGACAGCTCCTATGGTAGTGCCACTAGCATCACAATCTACCTGAAAGACCTTATAGAAATCTAGAATGGCCAAAATAGGTTGCTCTGTAACTTTCTTCTTCAAAATATCAAAAATATTGGTTGCTCTTAAGGTCCACTTAAAGTATTTTCTATCCCCTCTAATCACTTCAGTTAGAGGTGCACAAATACTACTTAAATTCTTAATAAACTTTCTGTAAAAACTTTTTAGACCATGAAATGATCTTACCTCTATAACACTCCTTGGGGTAGGCCATTCAATGATAGCTCTCACCTTATTTGGATCCATTTTAAGACCCTCTCCTGAGACAACAAATCCTAGATACACCAACTCTCTCCTCACAAAACTACATTTCTTCAAATTAATCAACTTCTCCTCCTTTAGCTTCTTAAAAACTCTTCGGATATGCACCAAGTGCTCCTCCAATGTCTTACTGAAAATAAAAATATCATCCAAGTAAACAATAACAAATTTTCCTAAAAATTCTTTCAATACCTCATTCATAAGCCACATAAATATGCTCGATGCATTGGTTAGCCCAAAAGGCATGACTAACCATTCATACAAGCCGTCCTTGGTTTTGAAGGTTGTCTTCCATTCATCTCCTTCTCTAATCCAGATCTGGTGATATCCACTCTTTAGATCTATCTTCATGAAGTACTCAACTCCACTCAAACAATCTATAATGACATCCATTATTGGCAAGGGAAATCTATACTTGATGGTGATCTTGTTGATGGCTCTAGAGTCTGTACACATCTTCCATTCCCCATCCTTCTTTGGTGCTAGTACTGCGGGTACTACACATGGACTCAAACTCTCCCTAATCAATCCCTTTTGCAACAACTCTTGCACTTGTCTGTTCAACTCTTCACTCTCTGTTGGAGTCATACGATGAGCTACCTTATTTGGAAAACTAGCTCCAGGAATCAGGTTCATTTGATGACTAATCTTTCTTACTGGAGGAAAACCTTTAGGTACATTATCAAAAATAATAGCTTGAAACTCATTCAACAAATCTGAAACCTCTATAGGTACCTCAGTAGTATCTTCTTTATCAACTCTAGGGATCAATACAAAACACATATGCTCATGCTTCATACCTTCTAGGAAATTTCTTCCATCAACCAAATAAATTCTTGCATTACTGCATACTTTTTCCTCTACCTCTTTCAAGGGCTTCAACTTATGAAGAACTCCATCCTTTGTCAAATAATAGGTGTCGGCATGTCCATCATGTATTTCTCATCAATCAAACTACCATGGTCTACCTAACAACATATGAAAAAAATCCATAGGCATAATATCACATAATACCTCATCATGGTAATTTCCAATCTTGAACTTTAATAGACATTGTTCATTTACCAAGGCTTTATGGTCCTTCTGCAACTAAGCAATTTGGTATGGGTTCGGCTGCCTTCTTCTCTCCAACTACAACTTACTAACCATTTCTTTTGAAACAAGGTTATCAGTACTACCTCCATCAATAATAACATTGCAAACTGTACCTTCACACTTACACCTGGTCCAAAACAAATTCTTCCTTTGAGTTGGCTCATTCTCATTCAAGAAGGCTCTTCTAATAACAAGAACCTTTCCTCTTTCTACATCCTCAGAATGTGAAGACTCGACATCTTCATCAACATGTGCAACTTGTGCATTACCCTCAGGCCTTTTATTTATCCTTCCTTGATATTGAGGACACTCATAGGCTTTATGTCCTCCACACTGGAAACAGGTTCCACGAAAGCCTCCTCTTCATGGTCCTCATCTAGATCTTCCTCTTCCTCTTTGGTCTCCATTATTCTGATCATGAGGATGGTAGGTGTTATCTCCCTTCTAGTTATGTCTACTACTGGATCCTTCACCCTTCTTTTGATCTTCATTTCGACCTCCATATGACCATCCACTAGTCTTTCCTCCATAGCCTCCACCTCGTTGTTTATTCTCAAACCTCTTGTTTAGTCATTCTTCAACCTTTAGAGAAAAATGATAAGCATCCTCAATGGTGGTCATTCTTACCAATGCCAATTCTTCCTGTATGCTTGGCTTCAACTCGTTAATGTAACAAGCAAATTTCTCCTTATTCACCTCAGAATGTCATGTTCGAATGAGGACCTTGTAAAATTCCTCTGTGTATTCTTTCACTGTCCTTGTTCCTTGCCTCAAGCTCTACATCTTCTTGACCAACTTCAATTCATAATCAACTAGAATAAATTATTTCTTCAATTTTGACATTATTATGTCCCCTCTAGAAATTTTATATTTCCCTTGTCTTCCTCTTTCTAACTGGAACTCTTTCCACCATATACTAGTGTTACCTTTCAATTTTGTCTTTGCGAACCTCACTCTGTGAGGATCTTCAATCTCCTCAAACTTGAAAAATTCCTCCATGTCATTGATCCAATCAATCAATTCTTCAGGATTCAGATTTCCACTAAAATTTGAAACCTCCATTTTAGGTCCCTTCCCAATGCTTGAGATTGCTCACAACAATCTTCTTTCTCCACGATCCATTGGATCCTGCTCTTCCTCTTCCACTTCCTCTTTCGTTTCATCTTCACTGTCATATTTGTCTTGTTGCACATCTCTTCTTCGAACCTCTTATTGTAAGGTTTCTAATTTCCTTCTAAGGGCTTTTATTTCATCTCTAGGTGGACCTCCTCCACCTCGGCCTCTACCTCTACCATGTTGGGTAAGTCTTGGAGGCATCTTGAACTCAACCCACACTCACAAGTCCTACTACAACTGCCTCACGTTCGATGCTCTATTACAGGCTCATGAACTCCTGCTTTGATACCACTTGATAAGGGCCACAATGCCCAGAACCCATAGAAATCACAACAATAGATACCAACACAAAAGACACAAGACAGAAAAATGACTCACTTTCAATTATTTTCAGAAAATGAAATTAGAGATCCAAAGCTTACATGCTACAGCCTCATGGGCTTGATTCATTACAAAAAAATAAACTCTTAAAAGAAAATCTACTCTTCAGAGCCACAATCTGCACTATCAGGGCCACCTCATATAATCCCCACTTAACCATTTTTATTTTCCCCAATAACCACCCTAGAATGTTCTAGAAAGTTTAAATTCCCCTTTTTTGCTTTGGCACCAAAAGTCTCGCCAAACAATTTCTGGCCTAGCAAGAATTTTTTATGAAATTCACTTTTTAGAGGACCAACTTTGTGGGGCCATAACTTTTGATCTAGGTGTTTGATTCACTATTATTGCATATCGTTGGAAAGCTCTTGATGAGCTCTACAACACGCAAGTCATCGTAGGTTGGTTCGGCCACCTTTGGAGTTCTTTTGGGGCCTCTAAAGTTTTATATTTGAATTTGAATGTGCATTGGAGAAATTTCCCGAGATGGAAACTTTAATTTCTCCCAAACCATGTAGGGTATTGAGGTGATTCTTTCGCGACCAAATTTTTTTTTTCAATTTTTCTCCTTGGGGTAAATTTTCACATCCATACAAGCCTGTTTTGGTCAACTTACTAAAAATATTAAGTGTATGTTTTCGCTATTTTTCACACCTGACAGTCTTATACCCCCTAAGTGCCATCATGGGACTCTAAATAACTAAATAAAATAAAGAAAACATTTTTTTTTGGGCAATGCAAGATTACCCTACACCGCTGGATGCTCCTACATCAGACTTGGATTGTTAGGATTTTTGGAAATGATATCAATAACATGTAATTAAATAGTACATCCAATATTTGTAAACTAAATTGCACCTTCAGATTTATCCATAGCAAATTTACATCAATTAGTATGCTCTTTCTCAATGATTTCAGATCAATTTAAAGAAATTCAAAAAAAAAATTAGGGTAACAAGAAAGAATTTAAATAAATTCTAAATTAAGCAGATAATGACAATATCTATTTCATTAATTAATTCTAAATAGTTAAACAAAATCTCACAAACCACTATTAAAACAAATATCCATTCACAAAATTGTTGTTAATAGAGATGTAATCTTCTGAGGAAATATAATTGATCACAATATTTTCAGATTTTATGAAATCAAAACACCATCAAACATGCACATATCTGAGAAAAAATCTTACTTAATTCCAAAATAACATACGAGATTTCATCAATTTGTTCAACTCAAAAAAATAAAACAATCATACCATTACTAATGTATTGGAGATTGGGACATATGCAAAATAGGCATAATCCTTTAATTCATTAAAATATGATCTTCACAAAGTCATTACAAAATCCATGCTGAAAATGTATGTTTATCTTGCAAAAATAAATCAAAATCAAATCCTCTGAATGATCTAGAATCAAAAAGATATGACATGAAGTTCCATTATTTGTGGATCTAAAATAGGAGCTAACTAAAACTAACTTTAGTGCCCTAGATCTATCTGAGTTTAGATAAAATTAAACTAAAAGATAACTAAAGAACCTTGGTTTCAGTTCTAGTACCAACTAAACTTAGACTAAATAAGTTTAAAAGCATAACTGAAAGTAAACTAAAACCCAATGCTAGATCTGGAATTACAACTTGGGCATTGGCTTATTACAAAATTAAAGAAAAATTAAAAGCTCTGAATTCATTTAATTTGGAAAACTATTGGTGAAGGAAGAACTCACTTCATTTATTTTCTCCATGGGTGAGCCATGGTGATATTGTAGTTTTATTCTTGGTTGAAAGCTAAACTCTCCATTTGTTCATGTAATTGTACAAAGACAGTTAACTCATATTAAAAAGAGCGGATTTGTGCTTTCTTATCCATCATCTTGTCTATTATTTCTTGAGTCACCTAGCCTTCCATAAGCTTCTTCAATTCATCCACCATTTTACTTGGGGTTATCACTAGGGCAGGTGTTTCCCAAATGTGCAATCTAAACATCCCACAAAATTCTCAATCTTAGTCATAGCTCGCTCAACTAGACCCCTATTTTTATTCAATTTAACTTTGTAATTATTCAACATCTTTACTCTTAACTATGCAACCTTGAACCATTCAAGAAGCTTATCATGATCTTCCTCTTTAATCATTGTTTCTTTGATCAAATCCTCTTTAGGTGTTTCTTTTATTCTATACAAAATTGGGACGTAATCATCCTAAACCAATAACTCTTCATCTATCCCCACCTCAGTTTTTTTGGGTTAGACTATCTTCATCACTTATACAGTGATAAGAGTTTATTATTTTCCTTAGCACTCTATTGGATAAGGCAAAAAAATCTACTTTCTATTGCTCCATGGTTGGAATCCAACCTTCTAGGTCAAAATGTCTTATCTATCCCTTCAATTTTGTTTGCAAGGTGGATTCAAGAGTAGTTGTATCCACTGGTCCTATTAAATTAGTTATGTGAGTCATCAATTGGGCCACTTGAGTTTTGAGCTCTTGCTTTTTATTTTCATCCTTCTACATCCTCTCAAGGATAGTAAAGACAAACATCTGAACAGATTGTTGCTCTCCTTCTTATTGAGGGTGTTATTAGCACATCCAACTTGCTAAGCAATAATGAGTCATTGCTCCTCTTGAAAACTAGAGAAACTACTCCAATGTTCCTTTATAGTTAGGTCTTGACCATGTGGGACAATAAAGTGGTCATTGTTAATGTGTTCAACAAGGGATCTAGGTTATTAGCTTTCTGGAAATAATATGCAATTACAAATAATAGATACAATAGTTCAAAAAAAAAATTGCATGTTCAAATTTATAGCATATTTATATCAATTCAATTCTCTTTTCAATAATTCTAGATTGATTTAAATAAAATTAAAAATATAAAAGGGTAACAAGGAGGAATGAAATAAATTCTAATTTAAACAGACAATGGTTAAACCTATTTCATTAATCAACTTTGAATGTTCAAATGAAATTCCATAAACCATTATTAATGAAAATAGTCATTCACATATTTGTTGTTAATAATGATGCAATATCCAAATGAAATATAACCAAACACAAGATTTTCATACTTCATACATTCAGAACACCATCAAACATGCACATATTTGAGACATGAAATCCGACTTAATTCCAGAATAACACTCAATATTTCATGAATTTATTCAATTTAGATAACACAAAGCAATCATGCCATTACCAATGAACCAAATTAAGATGCATTAAAAATAGGCATAATCCTTTGATTTGACAAAATTTGATCTCCACAAAGTTAGTACGAAAATCCACGCTAAGAATGCATAAGTTTATCATGTAATAATACATCAAAGTCAAATGCTTAGAAATGACCCAGAACCAAAATTATATAGAAAATCGAGTTTCTAAAATTGTGGATCTAAACAAAAAATCTAACTAGAACCAAATTTAATGCTTCAATTCCAAATAAAAGAAAATTAAAATTATAACTATAGCATAACTAGGCACCCTAATTTTAATTTTAGTTTGACTAAACTAAAGGAAATAAAAAGCTAACTGAAAGTAAACCTAATTTCCAACACCAATTTTAATTTCATCAACTGGGTGCGGGAATTTGTTACAGTAGTTTATTTAAAAACAAAAACATAGCAACAAAAAACTCATCTTTAGTTATTTTGAGAAGTTATCAGAGAATGTTGATATCACTTCCTTCATATTTTCCATTGATGGTCCTCGGTGATATTGTAGCTTTATTTTCTAGTCAAATGAAGAATTCTCCATCTATTTTTGTAGGTTTTTGAAGGTAGATACCTCCTCCTTAACGGACTAGAGTCTCTCCTTTTTATTCATCATTTTATCAATTACCACTTGGGTGACCTATCCTTTCATTTTATTTCTCAATTATTCCACCATCCTATTGGGATCCCTCAACAGCATAGGTGTTTCCCAAAATGTGCAATCTAAATCTCCAATAGATTGGTGGATTTTAATCATGGTTTGTTCCACTAGATTCTTGTCTTTACTCAATTTAGATTTGAACTTATTTAAAATCTTCACTCTAAACTCAGCTACTCTCATCCATTTAGAAAATTTATTTGGATCATCTTCTTCAATCACAGTAGCTTTCAAAAGATCCTCCATTGATATTTCTTTTATTCTCTACCAAATTGGGATGTAATCTTCCCAAACTAATAAATCTTCATCAATGCTCAGCTCAATTTGTTGATTTGCACTATTTGCATCACTAATGGAGTGATAAGAATTTATTAGTTTCTTTAGTACTTCATTTGTTAAAGTCAAAAAATCCAGTTTCCATTACTGGGCTATGGAATTCATCCATCTAGGTCACAATTCCTGACCTCACCCTTTAATGCAAGTTGTAATGTGAACTCAAGAGATGCAGTGAGTACGAGTTTGATAAAATTATTGGTACAAGTTGCCAATTAGGCCACCTAAGATTTTAGCTCTTCCTTTTGTGTTCTCATCTCTTTGCATCCTCTTTAAGATAGATGAAATAGACACATGGAGAGATTTTTGCACTCCTTCCCTTGTCTGGACTCCCATATCAACTTGCCTGATCTAGTATTCTTTTGGCCTCATCTCCAATTCAAGTTTATCAACCAACAAGATGGCTATTTTTGTAGTTCTATTTCCTTGCTCATCCATTTTGATGATTGATATTCTTTTGGATTTCTTTCTTCTTCTAATCGAAGACTAGAAAGCTTCTAATAAAATGCTCAAACTTTGTTCTGAGATGCTTTCCACATATGTCATTTTCCTTCTCTAAATTGTGTGGTTGAGCTAGATGGGAATGACAACGAACATTTCTCTAAGGGGATAAGTGAGGATCTTAGTATTATGGGAGCCTTTTGCATCATCTTGTTTGGTCGCCCTTTGCTCAGTTTCAAATCTGATCTCTTCTTCCCCTTGGACTCTTTTCTCATGAGTTTCTTCTTCTTCATGAGCCTGTTCATCATGAGCCTCTTTTTTTTGGTTCACTTCCTACTCAACATGTTCTTCTGCTATAGTTTCTTTATAAAGAACCTCTTTAACATGGACCTCTTTAGGCACTTATTCTTCATAAGGAGGCTCTCTCTATGCTTCCTATTCAATAGAAATCTCCCCTTCTATCTCCCATTCTTCTTGTACTATTTCCACAACTTTAATAGGAATTTTTCCTCCCTGGATGGTGGCTCTTCTTCAAGAATTGGAGGAGAAGGAGGTGTAGAAAGAGGTTTGTCATGTGGTGATGGTGGTGGATTACATGGTTATAGAGGAGCTGACAATAGAGGGGATTCATGTAGAGGGAAAGAGGAGTAGGTTTCTTGAGCTTCCCTCTAGGCAGCTCTTTCTCAAATTTCTTCTCTAGTTCTATTTTTCCTAACCAGTCTCTCCCTCTTCAACATATTCCTCACATGAACCAATAGATATTGGTTCCTTTTTTATTTTCTTCCTCGCTACCTTAGGAGGTGAACTCCTTGTAGTTTCTTTGGCTTGGGTAGTAGCAACAAACAGTCCTTCTCCTATCTTGCATTTCTCATCTACTTTTGTAGGCTTCGACAGCTTCATCATAAGGAAAGGATGTCGAAGCCATTTGAGGTAACAGGCTATGAGACCTATTGTCCTTGTCTAAATAAAATGATTCTTTTCTACTAAATAATCTTTTTTGAAGATTGGTTGATTGTAGATGTGATTCTTGTGGTAGACAGGATCAAGAACTTTCCCATATTTTTTTACTTCTTTTGACACATGGGCCTCTATGCAATATTTGATCATTTTTACTATGAACTGATAATAGTCTTTTATTATTACTTCAAACTCCTCATGGTTTTCCTAATGATCTTCTATCTTAGGCCCATGAATGAATAAAGAGCCTATCACCTTGTTGATCTTACCAATTGGGTCGAATCAGTGACAAGGATCATTATACAACACAAGGGGATACCTTGCCAGTTAAATCTCTACACCCTTAGAATTTAACACATTTTCACATGAATACACTCCCATTTTGAAGGATAATTTGTATCAAGACTCAAATTTTCCTACAAGAAATTGGTGAATTTTATTCACCTTCTTGTAAACTTCTAATAGGATCATTTTATCCAATGGGTACGTTGAAAGCTTGTATGGGGCTTTATGAAAGCAGCCCACTCAAATATATGTGAAGGTTTTAAACTAAATATACAATTTTCCTTAGCTTTTGAGAGATTCCATGGCCTCATTTGATATCCTTCTAGAGAAATCTCCCTATAGTCCTCTAATCACAACATAGAAATGACAATAACTATCCTTCAACACTAGCTAAGGATAATGTTCATAAATGGTCACCTCTCCTAATTGGAAGGAACCCACTCTATCTAATCTTGGGAAAGAGGCTTTAGAAGCCAATAGATAGACCAAGTATGAAGTCATGATGTTTCAAGAACAGTCTTTAGTTGTTCATGAATTATGTCGCTAACAAGAGTAGCCCAATCAATTTTGTCTTTCTTTGCATCATTGATGGTTATGATGAATTGGACCATCCATGGGTAGAAATCCCTAGCATGTGGATATTCAAATACCCTACTCAATAGGACAATCAATTCCTTGATATCCTCTTTGAACTCACTCTTGTGTTGCACCTTAACCATTTTGAGGGCTACTTTCCTTGGGGTAAGCAACATCTGACTACTAATATAAGTGTGTCATCAAAGTACTTTATTGCCTTCTTCATGTCAATTGCCTCATATTAGGGGTAGATAGGAATCCTAAATATATTTTTTATCATGTTATGGTTGACTTCTAGAACCACTTCTCCTAATGATCCCATCACTTTCCTAGTTCTATTATTGTAGTAGTGGGCACATGTCAAGACAAGCTCTAGCTATTGAATGATCATCGAGAAATCAATGACTTGTACCAATCTAAAATTTTCTAGTGATGTGGTAGAACATTTTTGGGTTTATTTATCACTAATCCTCCTCTTGAACTCCTCCAAATTGACATGACCAAGGTCAATGTCTCCAATCTTTGTGTATAGGGAGAATATTTTAGAAGGTAGATGATGTCCCTTGTATCAGTATTTCATCTCTATGGGATCCTTTGGTGGCATATCTTTTGCACATAAAAAACATCAAGTGTTACAATTTATTTACCTCATAAGAAAGCACACCTTCAAAACCAAGTTATATTAATCAATATATACCTCAAATTGAAAAATAATAACTTATTCAAAAGAAGGTTAAAGGAAAAACAAACATTTTGGGGATCAAGCCTTGAGCCTCCCCTTTATCTCATACTAAAGGGTTAAAGTATCCTTGCTTAATATTTTAATTTCATATTCTAGTCCATTGAGAATTAGGGATCGGGCCTAACACTTACCTTCTATCAAATGGTTAAAGATTCATGAGAAAAGTTGGATTTATGTTTTTGATTCTTGGGAAATCAAGAATTGGGTCTACCACATTCCCCTTATTTCTAACAAGATGATCACTTAAGCAACATTTCTGACTAGCAACATTAAGAACTTATTTCAGGAGTCAATAATCAGGTTCATGGTCTACCTCTTGCTTGTAATACTTCGACGGGTTTAAGAGGTAAGGCTAGTCATCGATATCAGAACAACTTTTTAAGGTTATTAGGAGTCGGGGGTCAGGGATAACTTCTAACATTTATTCTTATGAGTTTGGAATTCAGTAAAGAAAAATCTTGAATCTTGATGTCTAAATAACATTACTTTCAACTTCGTTAAAATTTAAAAGATCTCACAAAAGTATGCTTTGTGAAATCATTCATTTTATTAAGGAAAAAATGATTTTTCATTATGGTTTTGGGCGTCGAAGATCCAGATTTTAGCATACCTTCTACCTCAATAAGAACTTATGTACATGATATGCACAATCAACAATGCCCAAAAAAGGTTTTTAAAAACAAGGATTTTTTGCTAATTCTTTCCATCGTATCTCAAGCGTTGGTGTTTCAATCTATTTTTTAGTCAATTGTTGATAAGGCACATAACTAAAACCCAAAATCTGAATGCTTGGCTATCGATACTTGTAATCCTTTGGAAAATGATCAAAGATCGGGCATCAGAGTTTTCTCATGACTCTTGATACATAGCCACCTACGAAGTAAGTCAACACTCTAACACTCAATGCTCAAAATTCAACGTAGAAAAAAATCAAAGGAAAGAAAAAACCTTAGCAAGGCTGATGCTCAGTGCATGATCAAATCACATCATAAACATCATCGATCAGTGCATCGAGAAGAAAAACTTATCTGGCAATAAATGAAGAAAAAAACAAATAGAAAAAATATGTAAAAAACAAAGGAAAAAGGGAAAATGAGGGAAAGAAAGATGAAAAGGATAGATCAATCAAAAAAAATACCAAAACCCTAACCTAACATGCAAATAACCAAGAAGCACGATTTAAAATTTTAAAACTTGGAAATATTTGAATCGAACCTAGATAAGGCATGTGAGAAGGGTGAAGACGAATGCAACACAAACGAGCACCAACAAACGTAAACACTCACAAACACGAAAAATAGATGAAAAAAACACAGAAACCAACACAACACATGAGCATGACACATGAACTGGCAAAGCAACAACAATGGCAAAAAAAGGAAAAAGAAGGGTTTCTTTCACACAAGGAGAAAGTTGTAGAGCTCTTCAAATGCAATAGAAAAGGGTAAGTGATAAAATGAGCATGAAATACTTGATAAAACCTTTCGAAGGCCTCATTAGTTTCTCATTTAATTCTGCATTAAAACACCCTATCAGTGCCATTAATTCACTTGACTAATTTCACTGGCATGAGGCTCAAGACAACAAGACATTATTGCCATCAGGTGTTTGGGGGTTGATCATTCAGTAGGACGAACACCCAATGCTCAATGAATGAAGTGGGACAAGGAATGAAACATTGAGCACTTTTTTGGACATCATGTTTTGGGCCCAATCCATTTGGCATGCAAGGATGGAAAAGCCCAAAATCCTAAAATCTAACAAGGTACTCAGAAAACAAAGGGAAAGGAAAGAAAAAGGAAAAAGGAAAGGAAGAAGGGGGAAGGAAGAAACAAAAAAAAGGGAAAAGAAAGTAAATATGGGAAAATGACAACACAACAAAAAGGAAAAAGAGGGGGGTCTCCATTATGTCAAAACATAAAACGGGGAATGAGTGCAAGGCACAAAAATAGAAACCAATGAAAAAAATACTTGAAAAGCATTTCCTCTTCAAAAAAAATCAAACAACCTTAAACTCAAAAGGAAAAGAACCCAAAATTAAGCAAAGGAGTTCCTGTCAATCTAAGTATTTTGAAAATTTCATAAATTACAATAGGATACTTTAATCTCATTGCGTGTGCACATGATTTATTCCTTAAAGACATGATAATGATGAAATGAAATGACCTATAAATCAAGAAAACTTGTTTGATCTTTCCTTTCTCCCAACTATTTTATTCATTTTTTTTTCTCTTTTTAGTTTTAGAACTTAGTTGGTGTGACCTGGGCATAGCTCTGCTACCAACCAGGAATCCATATCCCCAAAAAAGATAACTTTGATTCCCTCAAACATTTCTCTACTGCTAGCCAAGCATCCATATCCTCAATAGAGGTTAATTGAATCACCCATTTTATAGTTTATTCATGATTTTTTGTTTATTTTTGTTATAATATTTTCTCCAAGTAATCACCAGATGTTGGATTGGGAATCACAATGGTCACTGAGAAATAAATATTTTGATTTACTTGAGTTCAAAGATCATTACCATCCATCCTAAATCCAGATTTTAATTTATTTAATTTGTAGATAGTAAGATTCAAATAACTAAATTCAGAGGTTCACTAGTTTTGCACATAGGATCATCTTGTTGGAGTACAAGACCATTGAGAGGGGGGGTAAATCAGTGGTCACATAAAATCAATCTAAAAACCTTAACACTCTTAATCATATGAATGAATACAAAGATGTGCAAATTACAACACATGTGAATCTAAATTACTAAATCATGCATAAAGTAGCACATCATCAAGGAAACATGAGACACCAAATTTATGAGTGGAAAACCCAAAAAAGGGTGAAAAAACCACTCTGAACAATTGCTTTATTATCTCCAAAGGGAACCAACCCTAATTATATTTAGTGAGCACAAACTTTCCTTTGAAGCACCAACTCTGAAAACACCAAAGCACCAATAGTTGGCCCCACAGTTGTCATTGCACCAAAAGATCAACCTGTTAATGCCCGATACAACTGCCAAAGTTAATAGATCCATGGGAGATGGTTAGTCCATGTCAAAAATTCCAAGGGGAGTGTTGACTATCTTCCAACAATCTCCCCCTCAGCGCTACTCAGGGGGATTCGAACCTAGAACCTTTGGCTCGAATACCAATTATTGACCCCATGATTGTCATTACACCAAAAGATGGACCTGTTAATGCCTGATACAACTGCCAAATTTAATGAATCCATAGGATGTGTTTATTCCATGTCACGAATCCTGAGGGGAGCAATGACCATCTTCCAACACTTGTTGGATGTTGTGGTTGTCATTGATGTCAACACTATTAGCATTGATGAATTAAAGGTTGTATATGTCAAGGATATTGAGAAAATTGTTAAAGGAAGAGTTGCAGGTTGACAATGGAATAGTGAAGGTCATGAAGGTGCCTTGCTCAGTACATTGATGATCAGTTGTTGTGGACTAAAGGGTTTATTGCTAAGAGTATCTAGTTTGTCCACCAGAATTTTTAGAGGTCCATGTGGAGATTTGATCATGTTATGAACAGTTGTGTTTTGACAGTTTGTTTTAGTTTTTGTCCCTGATTGAAGCTGATGTGATTCTAGTAATTTCAATTGTTGTGGATGCCACTCTGTTGATTCTTAATGTTCATGGATGCTTCTAGATTATTCTTTATCTTTGTTGCATGTTCACGTTGATCGGTGTGCTTGTGGTCAGAGATTTTTCTCTTGTGTGTTTGATTTTTCATGTTCTTGTCCAACATGATGGTTGTAGCATGTTGTGGATCCTTGGAGATTAAAATTTGAATTTTTGGAAAACCAAGGATATTTTTTTAAGTCTTCATTGTGTTGTAGTCGACGGTGTTTGATTCACATTTAAAATTTATTTGTAAATTTGGGTCGACATTGTAAATATGTTTTATATTTTGGTCGATGAAGTTGTTGATGTAAATCCCTGTTGCGGATATATATAAGAGTGGTTGTTTGTGTGAAATAGAGTGTGTGAAGTGAGGAAGAGCCAGAGAAATTGCAAGTGTGTGAATAGTGATCTAATCATTTGATTGCAGAGCAGAGTGTGAAGGAGTTTGAGCGAAGTGTAAAGAAGTGTTTTTGAGCTTCACCGAAACTAAAACCAAGCATTTGTAGATGCTACTTTCTTAGTTCAACTCTTTGTTGTAATCCAAACATATTGTAAGGTAGTAAGCCTTCTTGTTTTTGAGTAGTGAGCTCTAGGCAGTGTGCCTAAATGCATGTGCATTCCCATTATTCTTCATTATACTTTTAACAAGGTATAATATTGTGGACTAACATCCACCGTGGTTTTTCCCCTAACAGGGTTTCCACAAAAAAAATCTTGGTGTTCTATGTGTTTCTAATGTGTTGATTGTTTATGGTTTATTATTCATTCATCATATTTTAGATTAAGTTAAGTTTGAAATTTTTAAATAATCTGTGACAACTAATTCACCCCCCTCTCAGTTGTCTATCCTTGTTTTTCCAACAACACCAACTCCATTGGTTGAAGCACCAACTCCAACCTTCGAATACAAGAAGATCAATACAGAGTACTACTCTTTTTACATTGAAAAAAAAAGGTTATAGATGTATTCTATAAAACTTATAAATACACCTTATATCTCCCAATTTGGCACAAAAAGAAATAAATCTTCAGGACTTTCAAGTACTCAATACAAAGAAATATACAACTCTAAATTCTTTATCCTTGAACAGGGTATTCTAAATTTTCAATCTCTAAACTTTCAATTTCAAAGAAGCCCAATTACCATTTTTCAATCACCTTTCTTTTCAATGAGATTCAATTACCATTTTTCTCAAACAAAACTTTATCACAAACCAAAACCACCAAAAATAATTTCTTATACAAATTCCTAACACCTCTGATATTGTTCTACTTTATGAAGATTTGAATATCATTCCCTTTCATTAGTCATATGTTTTTCTCAATATTCTCAGACCTAGGAGTTTCTCAGTATTCTTTTCATAGCAATTATAGTCAATCACAATTCTCTTCCATGCTCAAATTTGCATACACACAAAAACCCTATGTATCTTCATTTTATATTGATTTTCTAACAAACAGTCTTATACAAATATTTGCAAACAAATTACATTGTATTATCAAAACTATATCAAATTCATAAGAGTTCTAAATTAGAAGCTTTATCTTCTTCACAAAAAAAATTATTTTCATTGATACATACCTTCCAAAACATAACTCCAATGCAAAGGAAAAAAGCACTAAACATATTTGGTGCCAATCCCAAAAATCATACACAACTATTCACCTTCAAAATAAATGGAAACAACCAACGACATTCAGAATCCCTTCAAAATTGCAACCATAGGAAATAGCTGTTAAGAAATTTAAATGAGAACCCTCAATTCACTTTTTCTGTCTGAATCAATCTTAAATGGAAATCGTTGATCTCTATTCAAATAAATTAAACACTAACTTCAACTTTCCTAACCAGTTTCAATGCATAGGAGGACTGGTCAATCAATGTGACTTAATTCCTCAAGCAAGTCACTTAATTTATTTGTGACCGATGACAAAAGGTCACTTTCAAATTATAATAGCAATGACTTTGTTAAAAACTTTACAAACAAATTCTTATAAAGAGATGTTAGGGTTTTGATACAAACCCTCAAACAAAGAAAAGTTCTACCATTCATTCAAAGCAAACTCTAAATACTGAATGAATGAAAAATATTCCAATACCTCTGAGTGAACATGGATAAGAACCATAAAAAATGAATGACAATTATTCCAATACCTTTTAGTGAACATGTATAAGCATCAACAAGTAGAACCCTTGAAGCTATTTGAAATTACCCTTGAAGCCTTGACTAAATAAAGAAACATGAACATATCCTTTGCCTTGATGACACTTGATAGAATACATCAACACCATCAACATGACACTCTACTATACCTTGTCCTGAAAGAGCAAGCATAACATCATGAATGAAGTTACATACCTTGACTGGATGACTTGAAGCACCTTGATAAACATCAACCACTATCAATGCCCAACCATTAGTGAATTTGACATCAATGACAAATCAATGCCAATGCAACACATCTAATACTTTCAGGCTTAATTACAGATTATTAGACCATGAATTTAAACAAGGAAAAAAAATTAAAATATAAATACCACAAGCATTCTATTCATGGTTGATATTTGGACATAAAAAATTCATGAAACCCACAAATAAACAAAGGGAATAACAAGAAATAAAGAAAAGAAAACAAGAATAGGAGACGAACCAACAAACATAAAAGAAAAAGAAATGGAACAACAAATGAAAAACATACTCTAATAATTTACAAAAAGGATCACATCTCCTTCCATAGGATCCAAAATAATGTTTGAGAAATTTCCTATTGATAGGCAATGGGGTTGATTCTCTGATCATAATACTAATCCTAAAAGTATTTTCCCCTAAAATTTGGGATATCTGATAAGGTCCCATCCAAATTCGATTGAACATCGAATGGATTCCTTTATTTTCTTTAAACTTATTCCATAGAAAGAAAAGATCTGAGATACTAAAATATTTTATTCTAGCTCTTTTTTCAAACCACCATTTGACTACAACTCAAGAGAAGCATTTATCTTTTCATATAGATTTAGTAGGTTCATCAACCTAACTTGAACTTTTCATCTGTTTCTATATAATTCTCCATGAATTTTAAGCTAGGAATTATGAGATCCATGGGAAATATGGGTTCCAATCCATAAACCAATTGGAAAGAGGATGTCTCTAGGGAATTCTTGGTTCTAGTTCTGTTAGTCGATAATGCAAAATTGATGTGAGTTCCAATCTTTTGGATTCTTATCTAATAATTTATTAATGACACCTATCAAGTTCTTATTAGTTGACTATGTAACTCCATTACCCTTAGGGTAATAATTGGATGAATATTTTAAAATAACTTTATGCTCAAAAGCCAATTGCACAAATTGAACTAATGAAAAAGAGGGTTTGTTATCACACACTAGAGAAAATGGCATTCCAAATTTGGTCATTATGTGATTCTCTAAAATTTTGATTACCACATGCATTGTACTTTATCATCAAGTGACTACTTTATACCATCTTGTGTAGTAATCTGTAGCTACTAGAATAAACTTGTCCTACAGATGATTGGGGATATATCATTCCTATAAATCTAAGCCCCATTGGGCAAGACATACCTCATATATGGCTTGTAATGGCATAGGTGCACTCCTTTATTTACTAGATCCTGTTTAGAATATATGACAAGTCTTAATGTGCTAAAAATAATCCTTGAATAGAGTGGGCCAATAATACCCTACCCACAATATTTGGTGAGTAGTAGCTTCAGCCAAACCATGGCTAGTGCCAAATTTATTGTGAAATTTTGTTAAGACTGAAACAACTTCTTTATCGAGAAATATTAAGTAGAAACCCTCATAATTCCTTTGGTATAGGATTCCAACTTTTACCATGTATTCTTGAATTTTAATTCTCAATTCTTGTCTCTAAGCTGCATTCATATCATCTAGGCACTTGTTTTATATAGATATGATATGATATATGTATACCATAGATTTGACATGATATCCATTTGTGTGTATTGTTGACACACCAATTGTTTATATGCTCCAATCCTTGGCCTCTTACTAGCTTCATCCATGTCAAACTTTTACAAGATATCCATCCGTTTACCCCTTCATTCTCCAAGCTCATTTTGTATTAGCATGGATTTCACTGCAACATCAGGAACTATGGCTATCACTTTGCTCCTTAAGATTTAGTGTCTAAATTTTTTCATATATTTTACTAGATAAAATGATTGTTCATCCAATTTAGGATATCTAACTTCAACATTTTTGAAATGATAACTCATGAAAGCTATTATTCTTTCATCACCATCTTCTCCCTTCTAAGTTAGAACATTGGTACAAGAATGTTCTAAAGTGAAAGTGCAGATATTGAAAGGCTTGGTGTAATCTAGACTAGCCAATACTAGTGCACTGATTATAAATTCTTTAATTTCTTGAAAATATTTCTTCAGCATATTGTTTAAGTGACGCACAATTTCTACAAATCCATTGATGAATTTCCTCGCAAAATTATTATTTTAAAACAAATATTTCATTTCCTTTTTACTATTTGGCAGTGGTGACTTAATAATGGACTCAATCTTATCAGGGTCTATGGAGATACCTTTCTTAGAAATTTTATGACCTAGGAGTTTTCCTTCAATAACTCAAAAAACACACTTCTTGTGATTTAGTGAAATACCTAATTCCTTGCATCTTTGAAGGATATTACATAGATCACTTACATGGCTAGTGTAGACACCGAAATCTGGTTATTAGCCTGCGACTTCCATATTCTACATAATTCTTATTCTTCATGGTCATGATTAAATAATGTCAATTATTTAATTAATTCATCTTTTATTAATTCATCTATTAATTAAATAATCTCAATTATTTAATTGATTCACTTCTCTTTATTCTATCTAATTAATTAAATAAACGCTTGTTATTTAATTATGTTACTAATTAACCTTATCCATCTTGTCAAATTAAATAAATTCTTATTTAATTTATTCTTTATCGCATTTCAACTATAATTAAATAAAGTCATTATTTATTTAATTATTCATTTAAAATCCCTTTCGTCACTTAATTAAATAAGTCTTATTTTATTTAATTATCAACTCAAATAATGGTCTCTTGAATTAAATGAATTATTAAATTCAGTAATTCTATTTTAACACATTCTTCTATATTTTAGATAATTATGTGAGTTATCTAAGTATTCACTTTTACTCAACTCGACATCTATTCTAATCGTTCAGTTAACTATTCATTTGATGTCTGAGTGGCATTCTCGAGTAATCTCTCGTCTAATCATGTCGTCTTCTAACTCATTGCGTGTACAGCTATCTGGTTAATTAAATATTC
>VDFB02278953.1:0-14642 GCA_007258455.2 Sequoia sempervirens
TTATCTTGTCATTGCTCAACCTCTTTTTGACTTTCACGTCTCAAGTGAATGTCATTCTTCTTACTGTAGATTGCATTTACAAATTTCACTAAGCTACATAGTGTGCTTGTTATTGGCTACAATCGTTAGATTGCAAGATTTTGTTATTAGCTACAATGTCTCAATCTTTCTGGTATTGCAACCTCACTAATCGGCTAGAGTTATTGTTTATATCTCTATGGAGGCCTAGGCTTTGTACCCTAATCATGCTCTTACCAATGCTTCGATTGGTATTAAAAAATAACCTTAAATCTTAGGTTAGAATTAGTTGTCTTGACAAAGTTGTGGTATGATCTTGGATTGTATCCTAGAGTGTGGGAAGCTTGTGTTTGATCATTAAGGTATGTAAACTGATTGGGAAATGTATCCTATATAATGGGTCTTTTCTTTAATACTTTCCATAATGGTTATTAGCGGATCACACATTATTATAGTTTGTGGTAACCCAAGATTGCATTCAAGTATGTAACAAATTGGTTTGTAATTCGAAGTATTACACTTTTAAAAGTGATAACATTCATACGGTTTAGAAAATCTTGATCACTCTCTAGAATAGCCCATTAAACATGAGTTGTGCTTGAATGCACTACATAATTGATATAACACAACCACTTTGCTTATCAACCAGAGTTATAAGCTCTTTATTGCAGCAAGTGGTAATCACTCTTGGATCATGCTATAATTACATTGTAACCTGTTAAACTTGAGACAACTTAAATGTACCCAATGATGATTGACACCTACATTATACAACCTGAATTAACTACATTATATGAGTGCCTCCATTTCTATCACAACATAGCCACATTAAACTTGGGTCACACATGAATGCATCATGTAGTTGTTATAGCACAACCGTGCCACATGACCAATAGAGTTATGGATCACATAATTACAGTCACAAGAGTTTATTCCTTAGTTGTGATCTTATAGTGATTCCACACAACAAAATCTAGACATGAAATTCTCAAAACCCTAAACCTCTAAAAATGAAATCTGATGAGATGTTTTAAAATATGATTTTCAACCTGGAACTACAAATCTGA
Source organism: Sequoia sempervirens (assembly GCA_007258455.2). NCBI lineage: Eukaryota > Viridiplantae > Streptophyta > Pinopsida > Cupressales > Cupressaceae > Sequoia > Sequoia sempervirens. The sequence continues at coordinate 1,086 of VDFB02278953.1, forward strand.
CTTCACAACTGAATTCTACAAAAATAAAATGACTACCCTCAACCTAGCAATATCTTCTTGAATTTTTTCTAATTTTTCCCAAGAAAATCATCCTTAATTCTCCACAAACTGTCTCAAGTAGAGCAAAAAACTGTCGCAATAAATCAGCAAACTCACTTTTCTTTATGTCAGCCACAATTTGATTTTTTTCTTATTTTTCATGTTTGTCAAAATTTCGACGAAACTGCTAGTCAAAATTTTGACAAAACTCGGGTTCGTCGAAATTTCGACGAACGTCGAGGATAAACTTTTAAAAATTTGAAAATTACATATCAAATTTTACAAGCACCCGATGATACATCAAATTACACATATTTCGTCAGAAATTTTCGTCAAATTTTGCAATCAAATGAGTTAGTAGGTGCATGCCCCGCTGGTGGTGCCTTCCTCAACTTAACTCATTAAATCTGCATGGAAGAGTCGGTATGCATAATAACTGCACATCTATAACCACTCTAAGCAACATTAATTAATTACATGCAAAATCAATATAGATAACCCACATATTTTTTCAAATGTCATTAAAGCTTGTAGAGATATGATAATGTCAAATTTCAATGGTTTGATGGAAACATTATGCAAATACCAACATTTAATCATCAAAGTTCACGACATCTATGAGCAAATAGACTATAGATTCTACCCAAAATTAGACCAAAAACTAGGCTCATTAGGTAGGCATAGTTATTTGAATGCCTTCTCATTTGTACTTTTGTAGACTCTAGTGTTGCATTTTTTCTCTCATTGTATTTTATTCTACTTTGATCAATATAAAAAAAATGATATATAGGTGTAAAGGACATTAATCATTTCTTAACCTTAAATTAGGTTCGTGAAATTAGAATGTGTATATTACTTTTTATTTTGTTTTATGTTTATTTAGATAAAATATTTTAAATATATATATATAATGATATATTAGTGTAATTTATGTAAAATTGAATATATTTATTTAAGTTTATTAATATTTTTTGTATATGTTTTTATGTATATAATTATGTTTTATTCTTGTATATATTTTTATACATTTGACTTGTTTATTTGATTATCATAACTATCTGTATATTTATTTCTAGATAGTCCATATATTTTGTGATTTATTTTGTCTTTTATTTCAAGTCACAATCATAAGGTCAATCCCCCAAGCACAAATTTATCTTTTCCCAAAACTAAATTTTAAAGTTCAAAATTGATTGATTGAACTCTTTTATCTTTTCCACCTAAAACCAACTAAACACTTGTTTATTTAATTTGATGTCATGTATTAATATAAAGACGTGTATTACATTTATTTTAATCATATAATGACATATTATTTATATATTCTCATTTAAATTGAAGCAATAAAAAAATTGACCTACATAAATATTTTAAAACCATATACATTCGAAAAATATATTTTTTTTATAAATTATAAAAAATACATTATTGAAAAATGTTATCTTTGATCATTATCTATTCTAAAAAAATTGATCTTAAGTAAATGATGTACAAGGCATTTATCTATTTTACCAAGCATTTGCATATCAAAGAAGTGGAGACAAAGACCATTGGATAGAAAAGTAAAAAAGCATTGCAAGATGAATTCACTAAGAGAGGTCTAGTTGTTCATTGTTTCTCTCCCACATGAAAAATGTAGGACTTTTCATAGCATTAACTAGGTATGAGTTGCTTAAAAGAAATGCAATGTGAATTTATCACAAAAATAATATGGGGTTTGCTCCACCTAAAGAATAAACAACTTAGGTGATGCTACTCCAAATTTTGTCTAAAATAGTTTTTGGCCTTCCCTTCGAAAATTGAACAAATGGGTTTTACGTTCTCGGAGGCCCCTTATTGACAATAGGATTGAACTTTATCCATGTGCTAGAGGATTTTTATAGCATCCTTCAAATCAAGTGATGAAAAGACATGGATGTTAGAGGGTAGGGTTTGGTTATAGGGAAAGCACTCACTCTCTCTCAAGCCATGGTTTCCATCATTTAACCCTCTTTCAAAATCCTTAAGTATTTTGTCTATCTAGTTTAGACTTTCTAATCTCCCTCTCTAATTTTGGGACCTTTCTTATTTTGAATCTATCAGTAATGCTCTTGTTCATTTTTATAGAAAGATGTTATGTTGGTAAACTATGGTCATACTACTTTTTCTTGCATTCTCATGGACATTAATGCTTCTAAGGATTTGCCTTGGGATATTGTCCTACTTGTTGGGGATAGACCGTGGACTCAAACACTCAACTATGAGGGTTGTCCCTTTTGTTGCTTTGCTACTGGACATCTAACTTTGGATTGCCCTAGCTCTCACTGCAAGAAAGGTGAGGTGACTTGATGGAATAATGCCCACCATGAGCATCTAAATATTGGTGACTTTACTAATTCAAAGGATGAGATCTTGGAGGTGAATTTGGCCTCAAGGGCCACTATGACGTCAAAGACTCCTCACAAATTATCATCTTTAGGCCCTACTTCGACCACCCACATATGGGACCTTTGATGTTTAAGGTGGATTCTATAGAGTGTGATTTATTAGATGCTTTAGTAAAGCATATGCACACCTCTTTATTTGCCTTTAGGAACAATGTAGGTTAGCCCTTCCCCTTCCCCTTCTTACGAGCCTTTAGAAGATGATATTTCATGGAAGATTGTTCAGAGAAAGAAGAAAGGTCTTCCTAAACATGATTGTAGTTGATCATCCTTGTTTGTTGTCTTGGCAGCTTGGTTGCAATTGGTTTTTGTTAGCTTAGGTGTTGTTTTGTGGTCGCTTGAGTTTTTGGCTACATTATTTTTGGCTTTAGACTTTCTTTTTTTTTGTAAAAGGTTTTGGGGCCCTTTCAAAACCTATTTTACTCATAATCAATAAATTTTGTCTAGCATAACAAAAACTTTTCATACTACACTACATCTTTCCATTGATCATCTTTTTGGCTAACATTTGTTTTATTGTTTTCATTGACTAAGTGGTGGTTGTGGTTTTAGCTGTGATTGTGTTGTTTTGCAATCATCATAATTTTCATTTTTCTTCAACTCAAACTAGATTTGATTTTTTAATATTGTATAGATTATTATTTTTTTACATATTTATATCATGAAGAAGTGTAATAGATTTGTTGATAGGGGATGTGAATATGTGTTTGTTATATTGAGAACATTTTTTATAAAATAAAATAATTTCAATTATTCATAGGTTATATAACTTAATTAAAAGTGAATTCAATATTCTTCTCTATATAGATTGAATTGAGAATAATACAAATAAACTATAATTTTCCTCATAAATTTAAAAAGATAATGTAAGAGAATTAAAATGATCTTACTTCTAAATCTATACAAAAATTCTACAAACATATATACATTATATGGTTGGCATTTAGACAAACCACATGTTCAAAGATGGTTTGTTGTTCCTCTTATCAATTGTTAGTATTTTGTTTGGATTGTGATGCCTATAAGGTGTTGTGACAAGTTCTTTAGGAAGACTTAATGTATTTTATTATATGTTTGCTTTGGAGTTGTAGGAGCTCTTATGTAGAAATGTCATAGTTAGCATCTAGATTATTTGCATATTCTTAAGATGCATATGTTATGTTTTTTTATGACTAGATTATCATATTATTTTATTCATTGTTATTAATTTTATTTGAATAAGGGATAATGATGCCTTGATGGTGAAATGGTAGACAAACGATACAGAGAATCGTGCGCAGGTTAAGAAAAATCGTGGGTACTCCACCAGCCTTCTCCGATGATCATGCTCAGTACCACACAAAATGTAAATAAACTATGTCCTGCCTTCGACAGCAATAAATCCCCACTATCTCGAGAGCAGACGTGCTGAGTAGAGTAGATAGAAAGAAGTTTCGCGTTCGAACAGCGAAGAGGTGCGAGTCCTCTTCAAGGCATGCATATTTATATGCATAAGCCTTTGGGTATATAAAAAATTTTGAACTAAACTACTCTACTTGTTTAGATGACGAGACAAGACAGGATTTCAGACCTATCAACCGAAATGTTGAATATTATGTGAACAAAACATAGTAAGTATTGGAAATAAGAGAAATTCCTTCATTTGAAATAAAAAGAAATAATTTGAATGTGTGTTGATGCATCAGTTTATTATACAAATAGCATGGTTCATAGAATGCATACGAACGATGCAGTGATGCTTTTCTAGCAGTCTAATTTGAATCGAAGACTGAAGGTTGCTTAGTTGTCCATATGTCCAGCAATGGATTCCGTATGAGAAACATAGTATCAAATTGATGCTATGTCTTTCTAGAAAATTGAAAAGACAATGGAGTTCGATTATATATGATTATATTCGATAATAATCTTTGATAAAAAAAAAATGAATATGTGCCCACATTCCGCCATGATTTAAGATCTATTGTTTAGTGTCACAGAGATCTTCGGGAATAAGACTCTGGGTCGCAATCGAAAGAATTTTCATTCTTATAATTCTAAATCTTTTTTTTTTATTTTTTCTTTTCATTCATATTTCCTCTTTACTCATTTTTGAATAAATTCTCTTCTGTGTAAGTCGTCGGTTCCGCAATAAAAAAAAAAAATGCAATGCTTTTTAATCGCAATTTAGCATCGGATCATAGGGACAATACGAGAGAGAAGGAATAGAAGAGTTTCCTAATTGTATAGGGCTATACGGGCTCGAACCGTAGACCTTCTCGGTAGAACAGATCAAATTTCTTATTACCAAAATGATTCGAACTGTTCCAAGAACCCAACATGCATTTTATATTGCATTGGGCTCTTTCATTAACTGATGGAGAGATCAGTTAGTCTGCCATTCTCTTCTTTCTAGAAAGATAATAAGATGGCTCCGTTTGCTTCAAACAAAAATGTTTCGAAAGCAATCCCAAAGTGCTTCAAAAGGTTCCCTTGACGTAGGTCTGTCATGCTCAGACATAGATTCTCCAAATGGAGTCTCTATCACCCCAAAAGAATAATATGAGACTTCATACACCTCAAAGTTCATAGAGCGAAAAGAATTCTTTTTTGAGGTCCTCGTATTGTACTCATTATGTCTGACATTGAATGTCCCCGAGATTGACCATATCAACTAGATCTATAGTTCGAATCAGAGCGAACTTCATCTTTGTCATGCTATTGTTCTCCCAATTCATAGAGTAAGACTCAAATCCATTTTATGGACCGGATGAACCAATAAACTCTCCTGAAAACCATTGGCGCACGTGTAAACGAGGTGCTCTACCTAGCTGAGCTATAGCCCTTCACAGTTTAGTCTTGAAGATATACTAACAAAATGGATCACTTTCTGTCAAGACGGATGATATTTAATTGAATCATTCCATACTATCCCATAGTTAATGGGCATATTGTTTATATATTGAATTATACCTAGAATTGTTTCTAGGTACGACTCTCTCTATGATAATAAATAACCCACTTAACTCAGTGGTTAGAGTATCGCTTTCATACGGCGGGAGCCATTGGTTCAAATCCAATAGTAGGTAAAACTTATTTGATGCGATTGAGTAATCAAATAAGTTTTACTACATTTATTTATTTTATAAGTCAATTATTTCCCTTTAAATAATCACTATTTTTAGATCATTATCGAAGTTGAACTTTACAAAGAAAAAGATGACTAAGTAAGTTAAAGTTCTAACTCTCAATGATTATTGACTGATCAACTCATTACAGAGCATTTGTACTTTTTTTAGTTTTTTGCTAGTATTAGCAATTGGAATCAATATCCTTTTTTTATTTATTTTTTATGAGAACCAATCCTTTTATTCTTGGGTTTTCCGCACTTGTAGAAAAGAAGGCAGGACGTATTGCTCAGATCATCGGCCCAGTATTAGATGTATCTTTCCCTCCAGGTAATATGCCTAGAATTTACAATTCGTTGATCGTTAAGGATAACGATACAACCGGTCAGCCAATAAGTGTGACTTGTGAGGTACAACAATTATTAGGAAATAATAAGGTTAGAGCTGTAGCTATGAGTGCTACAGACGGTTTGATGAGAGGAATGAGAGTAATTGATACAGGAGGTCCACTTAGTGTTCCAGTTGGTGAAACTACTCTCGGGAGAATTTTTAATGTTCTTGGGGAACCCGTTGATAACTTAGGTCCTGTAGATGCTCTCACAACATCTCCTATTCATAGATCTGCTCCCGCCTTTACACAGTTGGATACCAAATTTTCAATCTTTGAAACAGGCATTAAAGTAGTGGATCTTTTAGCTCCTTATCGCCGTGGGGGAAAAATTGGATTATTCGGGGGAGCTGGAGTGGGTAAAACAGTGTTAATTATGGAATTAATCAACAACATTGCTAAGGCTCATGGAGGTGTTTCTGTATTTGGCGGAGTAGGGGAACGTACCCGTGAAGGAAATGATCTTTACAAGGAAATGAAAGAATCGGGAGTCATTAATGAACAAAATATATCAGAATCCAAAGTAGCTCTGGTCTATGGTCAGATGAATGAACCACCAGGAGCTCGTATGAGAGTTGGTTTAACTGCTTTAACTATGGCTGAATATTTCCGAGATGTCAATAAACAAGATGTACTCCTATTTATTGACAATATCTTCCGCTTTGTCCAAGCAGGATCAGAGGTATCCGCATTATTAGGCAGAATGCCTTCCGCGGTGGGTTATCAGCCAACTCTTAGCACGGAAATGGGTTCTTTACAAGAGAGAATAACTTCTACCAAAGAGGGATCTATAACCTCCATTCAAGCAGTTTATGTACCTGCAGATGACTTGACTGATCCCGCTCCTGCTACAACATTCGCACATTTAGATGCTACTACTGTACTATCGAGAGGATTAGCTGCCAAGGGGATCTATCCAGCGGTAGATCCGCTAGATTCCACGTCAACTATGCTCCAACCTTCGATCGTAGGCGAAGAACATTATGATACTGCGCAAGGAGTTAAACAAACTTTGCAACGTTATAAGGAACTTCAAGATATTATAGCTATTCTTGGATTAGACGAATTATCAGAAGACGATCGTTTAATCGTGGCAAGAGCAAGAAAAATTGAACGGTTTTTGTCACAACCCTTTTTTGTAGCGGAGGTATTCACTGGTTCCCCCGGTAAATATGTTAGTCTAATAGAAACAATTAGAGGTTTTCAAATGATCCTTTCCGGAGAATTAGATGGTCTACCCGAACAGTCTTTTTATTTGGTGGGTAACATTGATGAAGCTACCGCAAAGGCTATGAACTTAAAAGAAATTTAAAGAAACAAAATGAACCTAAATCTTCGTGTACTCACTCCCAATCGAGTTGTTTGGGATTCAGAAGTTCAAGAAATAATACTAACTACTAATAATGGTCAAATGGGTGTATTACCCAACCATATTGCAATTGTAACAGCTTTGGATATAGGAGTCATGAAAATACGACTCAATGCCCAGTGGTCAACTATGGCTTTGATGGGCGGTTTTGCCAAGATAGACAATAATGAAATAACATTATTGGTAAATAATGCAGAAAGAGGTATTGATATTGATCTTCAAGAGGCTCAGGAAAGTTTTAGATTAGCTAAAGCTGATCGTGCGCGAGCTGAAGGCAAAAGACAAGCAATCGAGGCTGATGTAGCCCTCAAAAGAGCTAGAACACGACTAGAGGCTGTTGATGCTATTTTGTCGAGATAAATAGATATTCATCCAATGAAATTGGAAGTAAATGGATAACGATCGGAAGTCTTCAACTTGCTGAGCCAATAACTAGTCACATTTCTACCTATGCCCATACCGTCTGCTATTGCAATTTTTTTCATTTTCTTTTTCGCCTAAAATGAAATGTATCGCATTTACTTCTAATATAGAATAAATTAGAATTGCGGAAAGGTCCGCAGGTCAATCGAAATAAGAAATCGGGTTGCGTCATACATACATAACATGATACAATATCACTTGAAAGAGAAGCCTTTTTGACAATAAAGGCTACAAAATGTGTATTTTGTACAAAAATTTTGAAATACAAAAGTGATTCTTTACGTTCGACACCCAGGTCGAGTAGACCTCGTTCTTGTAAGAGCTATTAACCAATAAATCATAGGGAGGGACTTATTTATGTCACCAAAAACAGAGACTAAAGCAAGTGTCGGATTCAAAGCTGGTGTTAAAGATTACAGATTAACTTATTATACTCCGGAATATGTGACCAAAGATACTGATATCTTGGCAGCATTCCGAGTCACTCCTCAACCTGGAGTACCCCCCGAAGAAGCGGGAGCAGCAGTAGCTGCCGAATCTTCGACTGGTACGTGGACCACTGTTTGGACCGATGGACTTACCAGTCTTGATCGTTACAAGGGCCGATGCTACGATATTGAACCCGTTCCTGGAGAGGAAAATCAATTTATTGCCTATGTAGCTTACCCCTTAGATCTTTTTGAAGAAGGTTCTGTTACTAACCTGTTCACTTCTATTGTAGGTAATGTATTTGGATTCAAAGCCTTACGGGCTCTACGTCTGGAAGATTTACGAATTCCTCCTGCTTATTCAAAAACTTTCCAAGGACCACCACATGGTATTCAAGTGGAAAGAGATAAATTAAACAAATATGGTCATCCTTTGTTGGGATGTACTATCAAACCAAAATTGGGTCTATCTGCCAAGAATTATGGTAGAGCGGTTTATGAATGTCTCCGTGGTGGACTTGATTTTACCAAGGATGATGAAAACGTGAATTCCCAACCATTTATGCGCTGGAGAGATCGTTTCTGCTTTTGTGCAGAAGCACTTTATAAAGCTCAGGCTGAGACGGGTGAGATTAAGGGACATTACCTGAATGCTACTGCAGGTACGTGTGAAGAAATGATGAAAAGGGCAGTATTCGCCAGAGAATTGGGAGTTCCTATCGTCATGCATGACTATCTGACTGGAGGTTTTACGGCAAATACTTCATTGGCTCATTATTGCCGAGATAATGGCCTACTTCTTCACATTCACCGCGCAATGCATGCAGTTATTGACAGACAAAGAAATCATGGTATGCACTTCCGTGTACTAGCTAAAGCACTACGTATGTCTGGTGGAGATCATATTCACGCTGGTACTGTAGTAGGTAAACTTGAAGGAGAGCGAGAAGTCACTTTGGGTTTTGTTGATCTATTACGTGATGATTTTATTGAAAAAGACCGAAGTCGTGGTATTTATTTCACTCAAGATTGGGTCTCTATGCCGGGTGTTCTGCCTGTAGCTTCAGGAGGTATTCACGTTTGGCATATGCCTGCTCTGACCGAGATCTTTGGGGATGATTCCGTATTACAGTTTGGTGGAGGGACTTTGGGGCACCCTTGGGGAAATGCACCTGGTGCAGTGGCTAATCGAGTCGCTTTAGAAGCTTGTGTACAAGCCCGTAATGAAGGACGTGATCTTGCGCGTGAAGGTAATGAAGTGATCCGCGAAGCTACTAAATGGAGTCCTGAACTAGCTGCCGCTTGTGAAGTATGGAAAGAAATCAAATTTGAATTTGATACGATTGATCGCTTGTAATCAAGTGACTTTCGTCTGTTTGGTCCCTTAATCAAATCGAACTCGGCCCAATCTTTTCTTTTAAGATTGAGTTGAATACCGAATGGATGGGAATAGATAATTCGGCTAGAAAAAAGGGTTTACCTCTCGATTTTCTGGATTATTCGATTGGGTCGGAGGATCAGTAGATCCAGGCCCAGGGGGCAAGGGGCTTCAATCTCTTCTAGCCCGCGCCCAAAGTGGGCTAAAGATCATGTTATCTTTCACAAATTAAATCCTCATGATTGAATGGATTTGTCAAATCTGTTGTAATCTAATAAAAGCTAATTTTGACTCGGCTTTATCCGGAGCTTTAAGAATAAAGTAATAAAGTAAAAAAAAGGGACAATAGCGTATTGTCTAAATAGAAATAGATATTTTATTAAGTCCGTTGTTCATTATTTTTCAACGAATCATCGTGAATTCGTTGGACAGATCAGAAAGAACCTGATGGAGACTTCATTTTCTGTTTTTTGATCAGAAGCGGATTTTATCCGCTCAAGGAATCAAATGTATGTATGTAAAATATATTACATATACTATACATATATATGTATATATATACTATACGCTATTTGAACAAATAAATGAATTACGACGATAAGATCGAGTGAGTCAGATAGAGAAATTTCTTTTTTCGAACGAAAAATACAAAAAAGATCTTTTTGCCCAAGATCTAAAAAAATGGAATAAAAATGAAGCAAAATTTGTATTTTATCTGTTCAAAGTTGTACATTAATAATATCTAGAAAAAATATAGGAAAATGTGTGGGGAAAACAAGGATTCTGAATATATCGAAACAAAACCCGTAGAAGACAGATTCAATTCGGAACGTTTTAAGCATTTGTGGTTTTTGTGCGAAAATTGTGAGACCCTTCTCTATAAGAAATCTTTAGTAGAACAAAAAGGTGTTTGTGCAGAATGTGGAGCTACTCTGCAAATGACTAGTTCAGAGCGAATTGAACTTTTAATTGATAATGGCACTTGGCGCCCTATAGCCAGGAATTTATCTACGATAGATCTTTTAGAGAAAAAACATACGACGTTTGACATCAAAATGGTTCGAACGGTCTCATTTTTATTGTACAAAATAATTTATTACAAATATTATTACAACCAGTTTTTTAAAACAAATACTACAAATACTAAAGCGTTGAAAACATTAGTAGCATACAACAATACTATTGTTAATATCCTTAAGGTTGTATTAGAAAAGAAATTCATAAAATATTTGAATTTAGGTGCAAAAGAAACTATTACGATACTGCAAGACATTATTGGTACAGGTTTGAAAACAGTTCAATTTGTACTTCTTGAAATACGTAAAAGATTAAAAGATGAATTATATAGGCTTGCGCTTTTCAATAAAGCAATATTGAATGACGAAATGTCTAGGTTTCTTCCTAAAACTTCTTTGGAAGATAGGGGGAATGACGAGTTTGACATCAATTCTATGGGTTTTGAAGAAATGGTGCGTGAAATTGCAGGATTCCAAATTATTGAAGTGCTAATAAAATTAAATAAACAATTAGCCCACTTAGTAGAACAACTACAAACACAAGATAAGTTCTTGAAAGTAGTGGCGGTAAACTTAGTCAAACTAGCACTTTATTTTCAGGAAGAAAAAAGAAAAACAAGAAAAATAAAAAAAATATTTCATTTTTATCTAGGAAATGATCCAAAGACAGATTACTTTTTATGGCTACAAAAACATATGGTGATCTATTTGATGGAAACATATTTGGTCTTGAAAAAATTCAAATATTGATTTTAAAATTGTTGTTGTGGTTTACTCAAAGAAGAAGAATCTTCTCATTTTGGTACTGGTATTCTAGTTGAATACGTGAAAAAACAAGATCACTACTAGTGTTATCAAATGATACAGGATTACCTGGATTAGATGATATAGGAGGATGTGGATCAGATGATAGAGGATAGGATACAGGATCAGACAGATCAGATGTTAGAGGATCTGACACCGTATGAGGCGGATGAGGTACAGGATCTGTTGGATTAGCTGATAGAGAACTAGGAGGATCAGATGATAGAGAATCAGGTGAATCAGATGATAGAGGATGAGATAATATAGAGTTACCTGGATCATCTGATATAGGATGATCTAGTCAGTAGTAGAAATTACCTGGATCATATGATACAAGATGATCTAGTCACTAGTAGAAATTACCTGGATCATCTGATACAAGATGATCTAGTCACTAGTAGAAATTACCTGGATCATCTGATATAGGATGATCTAGTCACTAGTAGAAATAGTGTGCATTTTTTCCAGTGTTATGATATCCTGGGTCATATTGATTATGATTATCGACTCTATATTACAAATAGTGAGTTTTTTCACCAAATAGAGAATCTCTACCTTCATCACAAGAAGAATGAAAAAGATTGTGACAATAGTTTATTTTCGTATACTAAAGATACTAAGAGTATTTATTTCTATTTACTAGAGATAATGAAAGAGTTTTCTATATTAGCACTAGATAGCAAAGAAAAAATTTGTAAGAAAAAAGAGACTTATATAGAAGATACTGAATATATTGAAGATACTGAGGATATTGAGGAAGAATTTCCTTTAAGTTATCACTCTTTAACTAAAGAAGAAAAAGAGTATGTTGACGCTAACATAAAACTAATAAAGAGTACACTTAATCTAGGAAAGGAAGAATTTATAGAAATAGAAGAACAATCTTATGAAGATTATAACACTTCCTATAAAAAAGAAACAGGTTTATCCGACGCTATTCAAACAGGCATAGGTGAAATAAATGGTATGGCTGTCACACTCGGAGTTATGGATTTTCAATTCATGGGAGGCAGTATGGGCTCGGTAGTGGGTGAAAAAATAACCCGTTTAATAGAGTATGCTACTGATAATCTTCTGCCATTAATTCTCGTATGTGCTTCTGGCGGAGCGCGCATGCAAGAAGGAAGTTTTAGCTTAATGCAAATGAATAAAATAGCTGCTGTGTTGCATACATATCAAAAAGAGGATAATTTACTATATATTTCAGTTCTTACATCTCCTACAACTAGTGGAGTCACTGCTAGTTTTGGTATGTTGGCTAATGTCACGATTGTCGAGCCTAATGCATACATTGCATTTGCAGGTAAAAGAGTCATTGAGCAGACATTAAACCAGATAGTAGATGATGAAGATCAAATATCTGATTCTTTATTTGATTTTGGAATGTTTGATACCATGGTTCCACGAGCTCTTTTAAAAAAAGTTCTGAGCCAGATAATCAAAATATACCTATTGACTGATATGTTGGAGGAATAATTCATTTTATTATAAGATTCCCAAAAACAAGTCTTGATCCCTTAAGAATTGTTTTTTGGGGATCAAACTTATGCATAAAGTTTTGAAATTATGTAGAGGTTTTATCCTTTTTTAGTCTAAATTTATATATACTAAAAATAATGTAAGTGTTTATAACACATTCTATGTATAATTAGAAACATATTTCTAATTATAGTAGAAATAATCTATTTATAATAAATTAATTGTATTCTTTATTATACAATAGATTAAGAATAATTTCAATTTATTTATATACATCTGTACTTCATTTACAGAATAAGAATTTTTTTAATTTAAAACTTATATTGGAATGAATTCTAACTAAAAAAAAATACCAGCAATAGTCATGCAAAAAAATCCATTTTTATGTTTTTCTTTTTTTTGTTTTTAGCGGTTTTGTGTAGAAAAAGTCTTCGTTTAGCTCAAACATAACAAAAAAAAAACACAAAAAGTCTTTTTTTCTTACTAATAAAGTTTATATATTGTATAATACAAAAAGAATAAAAAGAATAAAAAGACAAAAAGTCTTATTTTCTTACTAATATATAAATAAAGGTTAAAGAGGATGAAAAAATGCCAGAAGAGAAAGAACCTTTTAAAATGGATGTAACCAACGTCCCTAAAGTGCCTTATCAGAGGCCGAAAGAAGAGGAAGCAAACTGGGTCGAAATATATCACCGATTATTTT
>VDFB02278954.1:0-24757 GCA_007258455.2 Sequoia sempervirens
GGAAATGCAGGGGATGTCATGCAATGCATGGCTGTACCGTTGGCCTTCACGGGGGAGATTGTTGGGATGTGAAGCCCAACAGTCATTTGACCCTTCATCTCCTCTCAACTCTTTAGTTTATCGCTGAATATGAGTGTATAAGTATAGTTCATGTATCGTATTGGATCATTGATTAATATAAGATTATTCCCTGCTTTCCTAGTGGACGTAGCCATTTATGGTGAACCACGTTAAAACTCGTGTTATGCTGTTATGCTGTTGTGTTATGTTGTGTGACTTCTAATTCTATTTTATCTGCTTCTCCACACAACTTTCATTGTTAAAAAGTTACCAATTTTGGTACAACCGATTTTTTCTTCTTGTATTAAGTGCCCCGTATACCAAATACCAAAGTAATCTATGAACACAATCCAAGGGATATAAACAAAATCTAAAAGCCCGACTCCAAACAAACCCACAACGGTTTCAATCTCTTCAATATGAGATGTCTGCAAGCACGAGGCATGGTGAGTGTGCTTTCAATTTCTCATGACATGTCACATCTCTGTAAAGTGTAGTGTTCCCCACTGCCTCTGAAATGGGCCATTTGTTTCTTTTATCTTAATAGTTGAACTGACTTGGTATGATGATTTCACCTGAATTGCAAGGAAGAACCATTAATATGTTCAGAGAATAGGGTGGGGTAGTATTGTATTGTGTGAACAAGACAACAACAGCTCAACGCCATTACTGTACAACTATTCATAGCCCTTAACAGACATCCATTCAAACTAGCCTTGTACTCATTGCTTAATTATTGCTTTTATGATTGTCACTGCTCTTCCTGACTACTTATCACTGGACAGCAATAAGATTTGGAATCTTTCCATCGATGTAATTTATATCTTCAACCCTAACCTAGAGACTTCCGCAATAGTAGGAAGCTTTCAAAACAATTGGGAGGCAGTAGTTGCTCAGGAATCATGTACGCATACAGTGGCATCAACTCCGAGCACTTGTGCTACGTTCGTTGCAACAACTGCACCACTGTTCTAGCGGTAAAATAACAATACTACCTATTCAAATGAAATAACACCTAAAATTTTCAGTTTCTCTTGTTTCTAGTTCGTTTGTTTTTTATTCGAATCAGATTTCAGACTGTTGGTTGTTTCCTACATTACATTGGGAGGGTTAAATATTTGGATCTGTGACTAATGGAATTTATTTCTTATGTATATTCTTGGGGAAACTCCTTATTGTATTCATAGTTGTTCATATACTGTGAATGAACTGCTCTGAAAGATACTTAGCGAAATTGCTAATACCCACATGCAAAATGATTATTAATAGGATTTATACAATTTAAAAGATGAGTCCATACCATTTGAACATCTTTTTGGGGCAATGTCTGCTTATTATCAGACAAGTAGGGAAAAAAAGAGTTGAAAATGTATTCTTACTTTGTTGTATGTCACGCATATAAGAAGCAATAATCTAATGCTTTTCTATTGGCCGGATGTATTAGATTATTGATAGTTTATATATATATATAGGTAGATTTGATATAAAATGGAAGTATAAATGATGTTGAAACATTTGCAATTAGACTGTTAAATGTATCCATATTAAGTGAACATATTTTAGAGTTGCATGTCTACTATTAGCAGGTAAGCAGGTAACACTTTCTTTTTTAATTTGGAATTTCATAGACTCATCAATAAAATAAAAAAGAGTTTATATATATATATATAGATTCATTCTAATTTGTAGCCAATGGAATAGATTCTTACTGAATATATTAAGATGGATTGTGATTCACAATTTCCCTTCTGGCAAATATATTGTTTTGCACTGTCAATGACCCATCACCTCCTCTTAATGAATCATATATATCTTGTATATTGTTAATGGTTTATATTTATTCTGTTTATACGGACATCAATATGAGATCAGTACAAGTTTTTTAATTTTTTTTTGAATAATCACTTTAAAAAATAAAAAATCAGAACTTAGAAATCTAATTATTTAAAAACCATTCCACAGTAAAAATTAACTATAGAAGACCGTATATACTTTACTGCATGCATAATATCATGATTTTAAGTGTTCTATAAATTTTGTATTGAGTTTTAGCCAAACCAATGGACTAAGAAACACAGTCCATTGGTAAATACAGTCGGCTAAAACTTAAATCAAGCCACTACACAGTTAAGTATGCACGGCTGCATTAGAAGCAGGTGATGGATCATCCTGACAGAGAAAAACAAAAGATTTGTCATAAGGAAAATCGGGAACCACCCATCCATCTTAAACTCATTCTTACTTTATTGTGTGCCATTATTTATATTTTCAGTGAGAATCTAATACTATTCTATTGGCTAAAATTAGACTATTGATAGTTTATAAATGTATTTCATAGATTTGATGTTGCTTAGTCCATCATGCTATGCCTTTAAGATGCAGAAACAATTTTAAATTGTACTGTTCCCATTAACGCTAGAGGCAATCCGATTGTTTGAGCCTTTAAGGAGGTCAAAGGAGGTCAAAAACAGGTTTGCCAATGCTAGAGGAATAACTTCAAGTAAAATGTAAGCAGGTGAGCATTCCCTGCAACAGTTTATTGGATATGGTGTCTGTAAAATGTGGGAACTGCACTGGCATTCTATGGGTTAACTTGAAAGCCATGGAGCTTCAGCCACCCCTACCTTACACTTTAGGCCAGGTCTTCACTTCCACTTCCAATGCTCATATATTTTCAAATGAGGTAAGTTAAACCATGATTTATACTCCATATAAATTTAAAAGAAATAAGTCTTTTAGTATTTTTGAATGTCATATTGTTAGGTTGTTCAAGGATATGTCTCAAAAGGTTTCGTGTAAATTTTTGTACGACCAAATCAGAAATCCAGCCTTTCCTATGAAAATGCCAATGATGAGGTGACATCTTCCTACAGTGGAAGCAAAGCAGAATCAACTACAAAATCTTACACAGGCAAGGAAATTACAAATCAAAATGCAAAATACATATTTTCTTAGATTTATTGCTTTACTATCTTATTAGATGTTTGCAAACAGATATTTTTGAAGAATTAAGGTTCTTGTGTTCTCTTTGCAGCTCCAGTGAAAAAAAATCGAGCTCCATCTGCTTATAACTATTTTATCAAGTAAAGATCAAATACTCTTTTCTATCAAATCAGTTTACTAACACAACGAGAAGTTCTTATCTGAATTTTAAAACAATTCCTGCTAAACATTTTTTCAGGGAAGAAATCAAAAGGATTAAAGCCAACAACCCTGATATATCTCACAGGCAAGCATTCAGTAAAGCTGCAAAAAATGTGAGCTTACCTTTACTAAAAACTTATACACATCCATTTTTGTTGGATTTTCCATATAAATTTTTACAACTGATGGGTTTTAATTCTTTATCAGTGGGCTCTTTTTCCTCACATGCGCTCTTGATTAGCTCTGGATATTGGAAGAAGCAAGCTCAAATGTGAGACAAGGCTCATTTTATGTCAGTTTTCTATAATCTGCAATCTGTAATATATTTTATCTTATTTTGTCTTTAGAACATAGAGAGAAAGTGTCAGGCTTAGACAACTTAGATCTTTCTTATTTAATTCTTCCTGCTTTCCTTTGGATTCAGCTCAGTTGATTCAGTACAATATGAACATGAGATTGAAACCCTAGCCAAAATGTAGAATGAATTATGAAGTTGTATATCTTGTAAGAAAAGATAATCCAAGGCTTTGATCTAAGAGAACTTCATTTTCTATCAGATAGCACTCCCAGTTCTAGGAAAATTCACCCTCAACATATTCACCATCAACAAATTCACCTCCAACAATTCATCGTCATAAAAAAATCATCTCATGGAAAATTTACCACCAGCAATTCATATCATATTACTGATGGCGAATTTTCCACGAGATGAATTTGTCATGACGATAAATTATTAGAAGTGAATTTGTTGCTGGTGAATTGTTAACAGTGAGTTTACCTCAAACCAACACTCCCTTCAATGTTATAAAATAGATCATAAAATTTGACCTTTACTACCACATTGGACTTAGCTAGCCAAGACAAAAAAAAGATGTAAATTGACCTAAAACTAATGTTCTAGCAGCAATTCTAAATGTTTCTTACAGTATTTTAGATGTCAAAACTTTAGATATTGAGCTATAGATATAATGTATTGATGTTATCAATCTTTATTTCCAGGACAATGGAGATGCAATGATCATTCTATCAATGTGATCTGGTTGATAGAACAGAAATTTGATCACTGTGTTGAAAGTTATGTACTCAGTTTGAAGTCAGTTTCCTCAAATTTGCATTTTCAAAACATTTTTCATTGGCATGACATCTTTCTAACACTGCCAGATTTGGATTAATAAATTCAGTAGTCGAATGGGAAATGAAGAGGGTTCTAATTTTAGAGACTTTCAGATTCATTGCAATCATTCAGCAGCTCTTTCTGTTAAATTATTGTTTAGGTGAACATTATAGTTTTTTAATTTTAAAATAAATTGATTGTTTATTTCAAAATAAATAAACTATTTATTATTATTTTTATTTTTAATGAAGTAATAATAAATAAAATGGTAAGGAAATTCTTTTTAGGAGTAAGTTATAAGTTCAAAATCTCAACATTTTATCTGAAAAAAATTAAATGTTAAGTAAATTCATTCAGATGTTCTTAAAATTTATTATTTACAATATTTGTAACAGAATTTTATTTTCTATATATTCTAGTAGTCTACAATATTTTCTAAAATCTTGTACGACTTTTACTGTCTATTTTTCATGTCATTATAATGTATACAATATAAATGAATAATTTTGTTAATATAAATTCTAATAAGATAGTTAGCACAATGATTTTATATTTTATAATAGATTTATTTTAATGGTTATAGTTTAGTAATCTATAAATAATCTTCTCGACAATATTTTAATTGACAATAGGATAAAAGTAGAATTCTTATTGCAATAGAATATTTCTATTGTTTGTTGATAATTGAAATTTATTTCTCCTTCTAATTAGTTCTAGTTTCTATATTAATTTATTAATATTTTTATTTAGAGGTATTTTTTTATAAATTGATTAATGTAATATTATGAGTTTTGTCTACATGAATTGTTAGTTGTTATATATTATGTATTTTTATTTTTTGAGATTGAATTAGTTCTCATTATAGTTATAAAAATATTAAATATTTTATCTAAGAAACACTTTAAAGTTTATGATAAATAAGGTTTTAATTAAATTGCTTATAAACTTCATAATAAATACTAAGGAGTTAATTAAGGGGCCCTAGCTCTTGGCTAAGCACTGCTAAGGCTCACTGGTCACGAAGCTCTAGTCTCCCCTCGGTCTCCGTATAACGAGGGCACAAATGCACACGTAAAAGTTTACTGTGCATCACAGCTTTATAGGGGTGCGTTTAATAAAAAAAAAAAATATTAATGAGTTAATTTATTTAAAGGAAAAAGAGAATAAATTCAAATTTTCAAAAAGATAATGTCAACCTTAGGGTGGCATTCCCTAGATGGAAGTTGAAGAAAAGATAAGAAAATAAAAATCCTCTTTCAACTTGATCTAGCATTAAATGTATAATAAATTTATTTACCCAAAAAAAAAAAAAAAAATTGTGGCTTTGCAACATTTCAATGGGAAACTTCCACATAGGAAATTAGATGGCTAACTTGAAAATCTAGAGGGACTTTATCCATTTTTATAAATTTTGAGCTAAAAATTTGATTGAGATTGGAATAAGTAGTACCATACTCATCTAATGCTTTTTGTAAAGAGTTATGCCTCTTAGAAGAGTATATGATGTGATTTCAAGTTTTTTCACTTGAATAAAAATCTATTAAATATATTATTTTTAATCTATAACATATTATGATAAAAAAATTGAAATAAGGTAAGGATATTTAGTAATATGACTATTGAAGATGTTCTTTTTTGACAACTAATCAAAATTTTATATAGATTTTAATAAAATGAAGAATTAAGTTTTGGGAAGAGGGGAAATATGTTGGATGATAATGTCAAACAAGGGGATGATCCTAATTATTTATGTAGATAATTATTCATTTAGCTAATGTAAAAACTATCCACTAGGCTTTGAATCCCAAAAAATGATTCTTAGAGTAATGACTATATATAGGACCTTCAAAAATTCAACATAGATTAAGATGTGTGTCTATTAATATTAGATTATGAAACAAGACAAAATATACCTTTGATAAAATTCAATTTTTGGGTGAACTACTATTGTCACATGAAATTGCACCATGTTGAACATGAGGTTCAACATTCCAATGACACAATGGAAACAACCTCAAAGTGTGGGACTTTGTGCGAATGCGGTTGAATCTCTAGAGAAGGTTGGCTTCCTATTTTGACCAAGTGCAATGTGTTGGTCCAACCCAACACATGAAACCTACCACTACCTTGCTCTAATAGCTCACAACGAAAAAGGGTTAGAAGGAATGCGCGAAGGGGAAATGGAGGTGATACACCAAGATGGAAAAGTCATTTCTTCCTAACCAAGGTTGCTTAGTACATCGAAGAAGAGGATCAAGAGACTCACACATTTCTCTATTTGGTCAATTCTCAGAGGCAAACATGGAGGTTAGGGTTTGAAAAGGTGTTATCCAAGGAAAGGAAGATTCTCAAGCAATAATTGTAAACAATTTAACTAAGTATATATGCATAAAAAAGACAAACAAGAACTCAGATATGAAGGTAATAAAACTTACACAACTGTAAAAAAAAGGTGAGAAGAGGCGATAATGATCAACTTCATTAATGGAGAGGCATAAATCCAATTTTTATAATTGTAGAGATGCAAAAATGCATAAGTCTGCTAATGAAAAACCCTAGAGTCCAGCTAGAGGAAGAACCCTTAGAATGAATAAAATCCTTGCCTTTATAGATCAGACATAACTTGGAACAACAAATCGAACCCTAACCCTAAATAGGGTTAGCAATGAATTATGTGCATGAGAGGATAGAGCTATCCCATGAAAATCGTGACCTGGGCATGGATCTATTTTGGGGAAAAATAGGGAAGACCCAAATGCATGAGCAAGAGGATGAACCACTAATTTTCTAAGGCCCTAAACACTCCAATTACGTGCAAGATATGATGCAAATAAAAATAAAAAAATTCTACCTAACTATTATAGCAATTGTGGGGGAAGTTTTTAGAGCATAAAAAGTTGTGTACTTGGTCAAAAAGTTGATGTTTTTGAGCTACAGAGGACTCATTCGCCTTTAGTGGTGAATGGGTCATTTAGGGTTTCAAAAAATTGATTTCAGGGTCCTGTTCCTTGATGTCTGCACTCTCAAATTCCCCATTATCAACTTCTGGAAGTCAGTATGCAATTCTGTAGCTTTGATTCCTTGATTTTGCACTTTGAATGACAACTTTTGCAACTTTGACAATTTTGCTCCAAATCTTGCCCTTCAACCTATAAATATGCAATCACACACTCAAGGGAAAAAAAAACTTGTTTTTTAGTGAATGGGGGTTTGCCTTAGTCAAACCCCTTGTAGACCTAATCAAACCAAATGATGAAATGAAGCATGAAACATGAAATATGTAAATGATGTCACCTTGGATGATACCTTGTGAAACAAATATGCAAACTAACATGTAGTGACCATGAAGAATGTAGATCTTGGATCCTTGAATGCGATTTGAACAATGGTGGCAAGTAGATCTTCAATGCTACATCCACTTCTTTAGCTCAATAACATGAATGCATGCATCAAACCCTTGACATGATGATATGACTTTGAATTGCTACAATAAACACTTGAAATATTCCTTGAAATGCCTTATGAATGCTCTCGTAATGCTCTAATGCTTGATCACTTGAATTCTTGAAGGCTTAGAATGAATTGCTAGGAGAAACAGTGTGAATTAACCCCTTATTTATACTAAATAAGGAGATTAACCTTGAAATTCAAATAATTAAGGCCGACACCAGATCTGGAAAGAAACATTATTAAATTCCCACCAAAATGAAATTCAAAAAGGGGGTCTCATTAAGGGAGGACCCATTCACCACTTAGGGCAAATGGGTCATGGCTCAATTTACCAGGACCTAACCCTGAGGGATTGAAAGAAGGTTAAAAACCCATTCTAAATCAACTGAAAAAGGGGGGTCTTATTAAGGGAGGACCCATTCACCACCTAGGGTGAATGGGTCCTGGCACCATTTTCTAGAACCTAACATTTCCCAATGAAATATT
The DNA here is from genome assembly GCA_007258455.2 of Sequoia sempervirens. NCBI lineage: Eukaryota > Viridiplantae > Streptophyta > Pinopsida > Cupressales > Cupressaceae > Sequoia > Sequoia sempervirens. The sequence goes on from VDFB02278954.1 coordinate 8,255, forward strand.
TTGTTAATTAAATTATGAGTTTCGGGATAGATCTTCGAGAGGTGTCAAAATTAAGGCTTAAATTTGAATTATAAGGGGGTTAATTAATCCAATCACCCACAATTAATTAATGACCACCTAGATAAGTGTGAAAGTTCCTTGTAATACTTTACAACACTTAAACATGGTACACATTTAAATACCTTTTATTAGAAAGGGGCCCATAAGGCTTAATTAAGCAAATACATCCTAGAAAAGTGTGAAAGTGTGTTACAACACTTTACAACACCTTTGCAAAGGATGAATTAAGGAATTTTTTAGTCAAATAAAGGTCCTAGAATAGTGTGAATGTGTACGACACATTACAACACCACTCCAAGACATCATTAATTTAGTTTTAATGTCAATTATCAAATCAAGTAAGAAAAAGGCTACTTTTTCCGTTACTACATGATCCATAAAAAAAGGTCAACAATCTACAATAAAAGGGAAAGGGTGCCCATGAAATCCACTTGCAAAAGTCAAGGAAGAAATAATGTCATCCTTGAAGTCTAGAAATTGAAACAAGCCACTCTAAAGTTAGATCAAGCATTAATGGTGTCACCTAAAAAACATGCCAAGTCTGTTGAAAGGTTGGGATATCGAGCCTGAAAGGAAACCCTTTCTTATGCATTAAGGTCTAGAGCCATGAAACAACATATTTTTTAGGGATTGATCTTTAGGCATGATTCATACTACTTACACATCATTAGCATTAGATCGTTGTATATCGGGTTTCATGGGTTCACCATACTGCATGATAGAAGAATGAAGAAAGAAGAAAGGAGCGAACCATGAAGTACATTGAAAAGGTGACCCTTTTTGGACTTTAGAGGTTGGAAAGGAGGCTTATGCCTTATCACAAATGTGAAAAGGGTAAAGGGGAAGACCAATTCCTAACACCCAAAAGGTTTAGCCTTAATTGAAAATTTTGAAGGAGACGTCAGAGATTGGGAATAAGGTTTATGCCTTATCACAAAGACCAAAAGAGAAAAGTGAAATACTGACATTTGATGTCTAAAAAGAGCCATTGGAGGTCAAAGGGATGAGCTACCTTTTACCGAAGAAAGGTAAGAGGTAAAGGAGAAGGGAAGCCCAAAGTTTGAAAACTCAACACTATTGAATTTTCAAAGGAAGGAGCAAAGGGAAGGAAAGAAAGGTGAAAGATGAAAGTACGATGCTCGAAAGCCAAAGATGAGATTTTGGGGGTCAAGAATAGGGAGGAAGGCTTAATGCCTAAGTTGAAAGGGTGGAAAGAGATAAGAGGGAAGCCTGATGTCTGAAGTTTGACAAGACAAGAATTAGAAAAATATTGAAAAGCCTTAAGTGGGCTTTGGTGATCAGAGGTAAGGCCTAAGGCTTACCAAAGGGAAGCGACCTAAGGGTTAAAGGGTAAATCCAAAATCCGAAACTTGAAACACTAGGAAGGAAAATTGAAGAAGGGTGAAAGAGAGGAGCGAGGGTGATAAAAAAGGCATGCAAATATGAAGTGAAGCAAAAACCTGAAAGCCGAAAACACTAGGACAGCCCATTTTTTGGAAACCTTCAAGGAGAATTCATGCAAGATGGCCCAAGTAGGATCTCTCAGATCGATTATCAGTGATGGGTCATCAAAGGGTGGCATGAAATGTCAACAATTCTTTGGCACTAACCTCCCCATCATACCATGGCTTAGTTGTGTAGATTAAAAAATATGCATGTATCCATTTCTAAATTACCCAACTACCTTTAGCCATATTTTTACTTTGTAGCTTTATTTGTTCTTATCTTGAAACAAGTATCTTCTTACAAGTTCATATCTATGATACTTATATTGGATTAAATAGTTTTGTGGGAATATGTTGTGTAACATGCCTAGGTAACTTGCACATGCATGATTTCCCTATTATTTCATATCTAGCCATTCATTGTTTAAGCGTCAATTTTGAATTGAATTTCATGTATCCTTCCTAATTGAGGATATCTTATTTGATTGGATCAATAATATCATATTGACTAATCAAAACATTTTTTAGCCCCAAAACATATTTTTTTGAACTAGACTAGTTCAACATAGGTTGATCCATGAGTAGGGTTTAAAGGAATGTAGACTTGATTCTCTTTATTCCCCAAAATCATATTGTATTGTTTAAAATACAAATCCATGCCTATGTGGAAAAATATAGTTCATACTACTAATAATAGGTTCCCCTTACATTCTATCATGTACATGAATTCAAATATGATCTAGAATAACACTCCTTCAATGTTATCCTATGTTATTCCGGCTGCAAAATAGAGATGGCAGAGCACAAGCGTGGGCACCAGTGGGAGAAGAAGGATTTTGAAAAATCGGGCGTTGGAGATGGAGGAGGAGCAAGATCTGAGAAATCGCAAGTGGGATCGGCGCTTGTTTAGATTAAGAAGCAAGGTGAGGCTAATCCGAAAGAGGCGGATTCTGGAAACAAAATTCTAGTGGACCCGGGAGGAAAGGATATTCTGGATGCAAAATCAGTGGGTTCCTCTGATGGTAAAAAAAGTGAAAAACCTAAAGGCGTGGTGGGGACAGCTGGTGAAAATGGAGGCAATCATAAACCTTGGGCTTCTCTGTTTGGGGTTAAACCAAATGAAAAGTCATCTTTCCCTCTAGTGCAAAATATCTCTATCCCTAAGAAAGGTAAGTTTGCAATCTCTGTGCCAGATCTGTTAATTGATCATAACATTGCTTTAATGGAAAGAACCTTGGTGGGTAAATTTATGGGCCCTAGACCAAACATTGAAGTGGTTAGGGAGTTTTTCAAAAACAAATGGAGAACTTATGGAAAAGCTTCAGTGGTGGCACTCCCAAAGGGATTTTTTGCATTTGAATTCACTTGCAGGGAGGATATCTTGGCTGTAAGAAGTGGTCATCCATGGGTAATAGGGAAATCCTCCCTAGCTCTTAAAAAATGGTCCTCAAATCTGGACTTATCGGATTCTATTTTTGAGAATGTCCCAGTGTGGGTCAGACTCCCGGGTCTCCCCCTAGAGTATTGGAATGAAGATGTCTTTTATGGCATAGAGAACTCTTTTGGAGAGCTCATTTCTATTGACTCTATGATAGCTGTTAGAAAGAGGTTGGTATTTGCAAGAATATGTGTGGGGGTTTCTCAGAATGCTAACCTTCCTTCATTAGTCCAGATTCTTTCAAAGTTGGGCTCCTAGTCCCAGGCTATTGAGTTTGAAAATATTCCTTTTGCTTGCTTCAAATGCAGGAAATCTGGGCACTAGGCTAAGAAATGTCCTTTAAATGCCATCAAAGAAAAGGAGAAGCCAGTTGGAACTTTGAAATCTATATGGAGAAAGAAATCAGAAGGGGAATGCCTAGAGAATAAAGAGTTTAATGCTCATGGTCTCTTAAAAAAGGTCGGTTGTGATATGGGGAATAAGTGTGTGGTTCGCCAGGAACCCCAGCGTAAGGATCTTGAGGACACCTTGTTAACTAAGGAAATAGAAGCAAGTGCAGGGCAGGCGGTTGGTGAAGAAAAGCAGAGTCAAGATGTAGGTCCTTTATTCCAAGAGACGAGCCCAACTAAGAAAATAGAAGGGAATCCGAGCTTGGAGGACATACCTATCCAGGGTCTTTCCTTGGAACTGAATATTCCTCTTCTGCTCCCTTCCTCTTAAGGTTATTTTCCTTCGGGTGTAGATCCCTTAACGGATCCTATTTCCCCGAAATTAGTAAAAGACTCCTATGAGAATCAGGTCCAAGCTACAAAAATTTCTAGTGACTATTCAACCTTTCATTTGAATGGCCTCATGGACACATTACCCTGGGAGCAAAGACTTCTAACTAATAAGGAATGGGAATCTAGTAAAGAAATGGAGAGTCAAGAAGATATTGATAGAGATGAGGTTTTATCCAAGAAAAAGAAGAACAAAGATAAGCAATGGAATACTCCAAGTGGTATCTCTACTAGGTCAAGAGCCAAGGTAGACTATGGAGCAACAAAGAACTCTCATGGAAAAAGATCTACTAAATGGACAAGAGAGCATAACAGTTTTCAGGATATTGTGGATGGCTTTTAGAAAACCATCCCGGAGTTTCTCCACTCCCCTAGAAAATCATGAAGATCATGTCATGGAATATCAGGGGACATAATAATCCCCATAAGCAGGATGTACTGTGCAATTTTGTTAGAGATCATAAGCCAGATATTCTCCTTATTCAGGAAACTAAAATGTCGAAGGAAAAAGTGGAAAAGATAAAACTGTTTCAGTACTATAGTATACATGGCAATAACTCAAATGGTGCTTCAAAAGGTATTTCCACTTTCTAGAATAGTCACATAATTAAAGGGGATTCTATTTTGGAAGGCTCAAACCATATTGCTACAAGATTCACCCACATTAGGGACAATTTTAGCTGGATTCAATCAAATATCTATTCTCCTAATGGAAAAGGCACCAGAAAATCTTTCTGGTTGGAGCTGGCCACTTTCCAAAGGATTTTTAACAGCGATTCTTGGGTTGTCATGGGAGACTTTAATACCCCCTTACTGAATGAAGAAAAATTTGGAGGATCCCAGATCAATGCGGAAAGGAGGATCTTCAGAACTTTATCAATAATCAGGCGTTGATTGATCTAGATTTGCAAGGCACTTCCTATACTTGGTCAAATCACAGAAATGGTATGGATCTAATCCAGATTAGATTAGATAGAACTTTAATTTCTCACCAATGGTTCTTAAACTATTATTGTTCTCTTAAAGCCCTTTCTAGGATTGGATCCGACCATTTTCCCATAAATTTTGTTGCGGATCCTTCAAAGATAAAGAAAAATATCCCCTTCAGAGTTGAAAAAATGTGGCTTTCCCATCCTCTTTTTAAAGAGGAAATTAGGAAATGGTGGAACATTAATATCTTTGGGACAACTATATTTAGAGTTTCCAAAAAACTTAGGGAAGTTAAATTTAATTTTAAAAAATGGAAAAAAGAGTCCTTTGGTAACATTTTTAGGATTAAATCTGATCTTCAGATGGAGTTGGGGGAGATCCAAAATAAAATTCAAAAGGAAGGATATTTGAATGATATTAAGGAAAAAGAGAATGAGCTCCTTATTAAGATGCATGGCATCATTTCTAAAGAAGAGGAGTTCTAGAGACAAAGATCTAGAGCCTTGTGGTTATCTGCAAGTGACAAAAATACTAGGTACTTTCAATTGTCGGCCTCAAAACACAGGGCGGTTAACAAAATCTCTCTTATTGAAGCTGATGGTAATCAGTATGAGGAGGAGGAGGATATTAGAAGGCAAGCTATTATTTTCTTCAAAAATCTTCTTTCTGAGATTGAGGAAAATAACCAAAATGATCAGGATCATTTGATAGAGGCTATACCTAATGTGATTAATCAGGGAGATAACTCTATGCTGACTGCTATTCCCTCTAGTGAGGAAGTTAGGAAGGTTGTCTTTTCCTTTGAAGGGAGTAAAGCTTCGGGTCTTAATGGGTTTCCTATGTTCTTCTTTCAATGGTTTTGGGAGATTGTTGGAGAGGATTTGGTTAACACTGTCAAAGAATTTTTTGGGTCCAGAAGTCTCCTAAAAGAGTTAAATGCTACTTTTCTGGTACTTATTCCTAAGAAGCCTGGAGTGGTGGACTTTGATGCTTTCAGAACCATCAACCTTTGTAACTCTATCTACAAAATCATCTTGAAGGTTTTGACTTCTAGACTTTTAATTCTATTGCCAACTCTGATTTCACCTCAACAGAATGGATTTGTCCCTGGCAGACATATCCTTGATTAAATAGTCACTATGCATGAGAATATCCATTCCCTAGTTGAGTCAAAGACTGAAGGTTTCCTCTTAAAGCTTGATATATCGAAATCCTATGATAGAGTTGACTAGAAATTCTTGTTTAAAATTTTAAAGTCGTTTGGGTTTAGCAACAGGGTTCTTCAGTTGGTGGAGCAACTTGTTTCTACAACTTCTATCTCTATTATGGTTAATGGATCTCCCTCGATTTTCTTTCAAAGCTCCAGAGGTCTACGACAGGGAGATCCTATTTCTCCTATTTTATTTACTATTATGGCTGAAAGTCTAGGAAGAAATTTGAAAAGGATGATAGATCAAAGATCCCTTGTTGGTCTTAAACTGTCTTCTAGCAATTTGATCTATTCTCATCAACAGTTTGTTGATGATACCATGCTCTTGGGAAAATCTATTGTTTCAGAGGGAAAGACTTTGAAAAATCTGTTGGATGCGTATGGGAGGGCATCTAGCCAAATGATTAACAAACAAAAAAGCTCTCTTTTTCTTTAATACTCCTGAACATAGACAGAATAAAATTGCCAAAATCCTAGGTTGTAGGGTGGAGTCTTTACCTACCACCTATCTTGGTTTACCTTTAAGCCTTAAACCCCCAGAGTCCTTTTGGATTTCGTTGGTTGAGAGGTTTAGCAAGAAGCTTGCTGGATGGAAAGGAGCTCTGCTAAGTCAAGCCGGTAAATTAAAGCTCCTCAAAGCTACTCTTCAGAATCTACAGATTTATGCTTTAAGCCTTTTTAAAATCCTTGCCAAGTTTGTGGATGCTATTGAAAAGATTCAAAAAGATTTCTTTGGTTGCGTGTTGAAGAAAGAAAAAGGCTACCTTTAATAGGGTGGGATCTGGTGTGCAGACCTAAAAATGTTGGTGGTTTAGGTCTTAGAAAAATTAGGATGGTTAACAAGACTCTTCTAGCTAAACAAATTTGGAGACTATTTCCGTCCTTAGGGGAATGGACTGATATCCTGACAAGCAAATATTTGGAGAATAACAGATCTCTTATAATCATGATGAAATCCCATCTTCTACCCAGAGGCTCAACATGTTGGAATAACCTGATTCCTGGTAGAAAAGTGGTTGAAATAGGAGTGGGTTGTTAAGTCAGGAGTGGAAACCAAACTAGATTTTGGGATGATAGATGGTTGTTCAAGGAGCCCCTCGCCAAAATTGAACCTTTTCGCGAGTGGGTTGAGATTTGTAAAGCTTTCTTTGGTTTGCATGTTAAAGATTATTAGAAGAATGGAAAATGGGTGGATTTATGTCTTGTTAGTCAGGTTCTTGCTCCTATTCAATCCTCCCTGTTGGCTGTCAGACTTTGCCATGATCAGATGGAAGACTATCTTGTTTGGAAAGATGAACCCTTGGGCAACTACTCTGTCTTGTTGGCTTTTGCCAAGCTATCTTCTGCCCAGACTCCCCCCCTTTCTGGTCAAATGCATAGATCAAACACTTGGTTCCTAAAGTCAACATCTTCTTCTGGATCCTACTTCAAAACAAAGTGCTCATGGTTGATAATCTTTGCAAGCGAGGTTTTCAAATACCCAATAGATTTTATCTCTACAAGATGGAAGCTGAGTCAGTTTGTCATTTGTTTCTTCATTTCCCATTTGCTACCTTGATTTGGAAAAAAATTCTCTATTACTGGAAATTATCTTGGGTGTTCCCCTCATCAATTGAAGACTTCTTCATTCAATGGAAAGCCCCTACTCACAACCTAACACTTTGGAAGTTGTGGTATTTTTCCTTCCCTCATGTTGCTTGGGGTTTATGGAAAGAATGAAACAATAGAATTTACAGAGAAGGAATCTTCAGAGGTCATAGTGTTTGATAAAATAATCAGATTAATGAAAGAAAATTTCAATGCAATCCCCCAGAAGGATTGTAACACTAAGAAAGTGGCTTGTTCTTCCTATGATCTTACGATTGCTAAGGAATGGAAAATTAGCTATGATATTTCCTATGCTCCTAAACATGCTAAGAAAGACATGGAGGGTGTCTGCTGGACTTTTCTGCCTAACGGTTGGATCAAAGCCAACTTTGATGGGGCTGCCAAAGGAAATCCTGGGGCGGCGGGATGCAGCGATGTTATAAGGGATTATTTTGGCAATTTTCTAGGTGCGATTGCTAGCCCCCTTGGCTCACAAACCAATCATTTAGTTGAGGCTGTCAGAGCTTTTCATGTAATAAATTTGGCTCATAGTCTGAATTTTAAAAACCTTTGGCTTGAAGGGGACTCAAAAAATATTATTGAATGTCTTCTAGGTAGGTCCCCCCCCTCGTGGACCATAAAGTCTTGGATTGATGATGCTATTTCAACCTTAGATAAGTTTGATAACATAAAAATATCCCATGCCTATAGAGAAACCAATGTTGTGGCAGATTTTTTTGTGAATGAAGGGGTTAAAAGTAAAGGACATCGCACATGGCTGAATATCAGTGATTTAGGTGTTAATGTCCAAGCCTTATTGAACTATGATGTGTCACATCGGAAAGATGTGTGTCACCTCAATAATGATGATAGAATGGGGAAAGTACATCAATATCATTAGATTGCATGGGGCCAAGCTAATTAGCTTGTCTTGTAAGCTTGCTTGGCATACTTTGTGGGCTCACTGGTTTGGCGGGACCATTTCGAACCAAGATTTCATCTTTATCTACATTACTGCGCTTGCTAAAATGGGAGGAGATAGAAAAAGAGTTGATCTGAATAGCTTTGAGATGCACACAAGAAACACTAAAGTGTGGAACAAAGTTAAAAGTGGGGGTTTACTCCCTTTTTTGGAAAAACTCCATGGGTCTAATCAGGAAGCTACAAATCTTTTTGAGAAGAATTGGGACAATGGGAAAATAACCCTTTTTGGCAGGAAAGTTAGGCTTGATGAAAATCTCATTGTTGAAGTGACCGGTATGTCCACTAAAGGACACAATTTATTTCAGGACAGGAATTTCTTTGATGAAGCGGTGGTCAGATTTCTGAAGAAAGACAAGGAAAAATTGAAACTTGTGAAAGTTTCCAACAGTGACTTTGAGGCCGACACCATTAAAGCTCTCTAGAGAAAATTTCTTCGCTTTATTATGGAGTATATCACCCTAGATGGTCGGTTCACCAGGGTCTACGACTATCATTTTTCCTTGCTCAATCATTTTCGCTATAAGGTCAGGGTTTCTCTCCCCTACTATTTACTTTGTTCCTTAAGAAAGAGTCTAGAAGACCATAAGAAAAACCCTAAAAGATATCCTATATTACATATTGGTCTGATAAGGTTAATTTTTGAACATTTCCAAAATATGTCGGCCCCTGCTAACCTGGATGCCTCTTCGGCGTCTGAGGAGGATGACACTAAACCTAGTTGTTTGGGGGACAACCCTAATTTGAGTCCGGCAAGGATGGTCTTGGATCTACCCTCTGCCTAGACTAGCAAGAAAACCCAAATTCATAACCCCCAGTATGTTAAAGTCTGCCCTGCTTCTAAGCCTAGAAGCTCTACTCCCATAGTCAAAGGTGCTGGAAAGAACTTCCCTGTCAAAAACCTTGTTTCGTATTTTGAAGACTCTCTTGATTCTAAGGATTCTAGCACAAATAATAATTCTTCCTTTGTTGTCTTGTCGATGGACAGAGATGTTAGAACTGGGTCCCCTGGAGCCTCTGACCCTACTAAAAGTTGCCTCAATCCTAATAGGGAACCTTCTGTTGACTTTCTGGGCATAGCTAGGAGTAATGTTGTGGACCATTTCAAAATGTCAAAATGGGTCTTTCATGAAATTAATGACCTAAAAATAAAAAATTGGGCCCTCCAGAGTAAATTGGAAGAAGTGGGAGCTAAGGTTTCTGTGTTATGCAAGAAGAGTGAAGAGCGTAATGAGAACACTGCTAGTAAAGAGATCTAGGACAATGCAGGGAAGGACAAAAGGATAGAAATTGATTTAGAAAAAATAAAAACTGTTATGAAGACAATTACTGAACAAAATAATAGAATGGAAAGACATAATGCGATCATTATCAACACAATGACTGAAAACTGGATAAAGCTCAACAGGTGTCCTTGGTTGTTGATTTGGAAGAGGTGAAAGATAAAAACTAGGAAGAGGACATTGGGATTTCAAAAAGAACCAAGGCTAATCTAAAAAGGAAGGCACCCGCATGCCACAAATGATACAAACTTTCAAGAAGGGTGTTTAGGATATGCAGGATCTAGAGGTCGAGACTAAGATTGTTCTAAAGACTCTAGATTAGTTGCTGTTGGTTTTTTGATCTACGTTTCGGCTAGCTCTTTGATTGTCCTTCCTGGCTTTTTTTGGCTGGTTGTTGTTTATTTTGGATTTTTCTTTTATTATAGCCTGTTTAATTCGTTGGACTTTTTTGTCCTTTCCTATCTTTTTTTGTAAACTTTGTGGTTTCGGGTCCCTATAAAACTCGTTTTTTCCTTTATCAAAAACACCCCTTCAATGTTAATATATACATATTTGAGAAACCCCCTTTGGGTGCTCTTGTGTATTATTTTACATGTATAATATATGTGGGGAGGGAATTAATGTGTGTTTTCCCATGTAAATCCACACATTTAATATTTACTTTGGAGCTTGTATCAATTACTATATTACACAACAAAATATAACATATTTCTAAATTTAGTAATAATTCAAGTCATGCCTGGGTTTAACTGCAAAGAAACCTTCCTTGGTCATGAATTATTCCTCAACACTTATACTAAATGAACCCTCATTTATAATTACATGTTCCATCTCTAAAAACCTATTGGTTGTCACTTTATCATTTCCATCAAGGTACATATTATTGCCAAGGTGCATAGTAGTGTGTAGGAGTAAATGGTAGTGGTACATGGTAGATGGGTATGTTCTATGGATGTATATAGATAGTTGTTTTGCACATTAATCATGTAAAATGGAAAAAAGAGTTATATGAGTAGGGAGACATATTTATTCACAATTCAAAATGCTAAATATACATAACTCAAAATGCTAAAATATACACAATTCAAACTACTAAAAGACACAATTTCATACACAATTCAAAATGTTAAATATGATATAGAAGATTTAGTAGATGATTAAAAGGAGGAGAAAGAGGTGAATAATAAAAATATTCCTTGCCTCATTATAATATAAAAGATGTATGTGCAACTCCTTATGAAGGAGAATATTTTAGAGTGACATCAAATAAAGTAACCTAGGATATATCGATAGAGATTATCTAACTCTAAAATAAACTCATAACTATGTAAATAGAAGAAATGAAGAAGTTGAAAAATCAAGTAATTGATGTATAATATGAAAATATAACCCTCTTGGAGGAATTGATTGATTTTTTTTAATATAAGATGTTGCAGAATTCAAGGATAGTTTTAGGAAAATCATATTTTTATGTTTGAATTAGTAGTCATACACATTTAATACAAGAATAATTAATAATATGGTGAAGATCAAGATGTTTCTATAGACTTACAAGAAGGATGTCCAAAAGAAGAAAGAAAATTTGCATGCCTTCCTTCTTGCCTTTGAGATACAAAATTTTAGATATAAGTTCATTAGGGAACCTAACATGGATATGATGAATAAGGTATTGATAACATATATGCAGTATAGGTTTTGAGAGGCTCAAAGGGGCAAGCTTGTCATATAATATGTATCAAATAGTTAATATGGGCCTACTTCATCCAAATCTTGATCCTATTGTTGGAGTTGGAGTGTGTTACTTTTTTTAATTTATATTTTAAAATACTTTAAAATTTTGAGAGAGAAATTTGGACATTGAAATTTGAGTCTTTAAAATAATATTTTTATAAACATTGTTTATGGGTAACTTGGAAATTGTGACTTATGCTAAGACTTAGATTTTGAGCTTGTTAATGATGGAAGATTGGGATAATTTTGGGCCCAAATATTTAATTCGTGTAAATATAGATTATTGGTGATGGAAGAATCCTAGCCATTCATTTTTGTAGTGATTTTTGTGCCTTATCCTATAAAAGGAAATGCATTACACTTTGTAAAAATGAGAGAAATTGTTGATACTAGTGAAAATTTTGTTATATAAATTTAGAGTTTACTTCATGGTGTCGCAAATATTATTTTAATTTTTATTGTTTTTTATTAGAGGTAAAATAGGTTTTGAAGGGGCCCCAAAACCCTTTACAAAAATGGACGCTGCATCAAAATATTAACAAAAAAACTAACGAGCAGCCAACAAGTAGAAAAAAACCAACAAAATAGCTGCCAAAAAGAGTTACAAAAACAACAAGGAACTACAAATTCTTTAAGATATCAGCTACTTCCATATCACTGTCAATAATCTTCTGGTGCACATTCATAACCTTAGTGACCTCCTTTGCAGGAATCCCAACATTTAGCTTAGTTTTATTATGAGTCCTAGTACAAGGACCCTTCTCACTAATGTCTCTAATCAAAACACTAATCAAAACACTAGGAAGTCCAACCACATCACCAGCAACATCCTTCCCACCTGACACTTCCTTCATCCACTGCCTTGCTTTTTCATTGATGAAACATAGACCCTTAGCTTCATTTTCAATAAAAAGCTTGCTAACCCCCACAACCTTGTCTAGTTTTTTATAAGCATGACCCAACTTGTCTTCCAAAGCCGTAATCCTCATTTCAAAAGATTGTTTCATCTTTAGCATCTCATCAGTAATGATTTTCATCACATCAACAAGCTAATTGATTTGGAGTTGCAAAGAAGGCTCTGAGGGAGTAGAGGAATCCCCAGCTTTATTAACTAGACCACGAACCTTCACATTAGTGAGATTCAATTCATTGAAAGCCCACTTAAAAATCCTAAAGAGAGTTAAAGTACCATCTTTCACCAACCTTAACACATTGGGTAAATCTTCCCTGTTGCAGTTAAAGAAATCCCTATCATCTACCCAGTCCTCTAGGGAATCCCTACTAAGATTTTCATTTTCTAAAATATCCTTCCCTTTCTAGCTAGCAACAAGGACCTTGATCTCACATAAGGAACTTTCAATTTCTTCGGCCACACTCCTCCCCTTTTCCTATTCCTTCAAACCCTATTCCTGCAATTCTAAATTAACCTAACCACCAGTAACCTATAGAGGCTCAACATTGGGGGAATCAACTCCAATACTAATAGTCTCATCTTGATACAAACCATCATTCTGCTTAGAATTCTTATGGGAGCTTTCGCCCTTCAAACCCACCTTCCTCTTCAAACCAGAAAAAGGGGGTTTCCCAACCTTATCCCCCATGACAATCTTCTTCCCTTTCTTCAAACCTGAGGAATCACCCTTCACATTCTTACCACTTGAGGACTTACCAACTGCCACCTCATCATTACCCATTTCATATTCTTCAGAATTAGGAGTTTTAGGCATTTTACCTTTCTTTAAAATCTTTCGTCAAATGAAGCTAGAGGCTCCGAATAGACTTCAATAGAGGCATCCAAACCAGGCTCATATTCCTCGTCAACGGACCCCAAATCAGATCCAGTGTCATATTCCAAATCAAGCTTCTACTACCGACCCTTAGTAATCCTCTTAGGTTGATCAGGAACAATGTAGGACTTAGCATACTCAGATATAAGGAGGATAAGGCCCTCATGAAGAACATGATTCTTGGGGTTATGTCTATGATCTATAATACCACAGTCTAAGGAAACAAGTAGATAAAAAGGAAAGGAAACCTTTTTCTTATGCTTGGAATGGTTGAGTAAAAAAAAATGGTATCTAGATAAAACAGAGAAACACCCATCATGTGTAAAGTACCTCATAATTTCTTTAGCAACGTCACCCTGAATCACCTTGATAGAGCTACAATAGTAACCCCCACATTTCTCCTTCTCCAATCTATCCCTTTCATCATCCTTGAAGAAAATTTCCAAGGTTGCAGTCAATTCCTTCTTATCTTTGTAAAATTTCCTTCCCTTGGTAGAAAGACTTGTAATCTCAGCAATAAGATCTTCAATAATATTAAAGTCAGTCCCACCAAGCTTCAACACCCAATTCTACCATCCCTAAACAAAGGCCTCTGTCAACTTAGGGTCATGCCCGTGGAGTCTCTCCATGTATAGAGTAACTCCCCCCAACTGCAACCGTTCCCAAAATTCCACATTGGTCTTCAAGGTGTCACATGAGATAGGTTCAACTCTATTCCATTCACCACCCATGATTGCAGCTACCAGAAACCACATAAGCTTGAAAAACTTATAGAGAATTAGAAGAAGTCTCCAGAATAAAGCCTTAGAGCCACCCACAATTCATGTAGGAGAGGAAAGGTGGTAGGGGGAAATAATTAATCTTGAAATCCTCTCCTTATGGATGATTGTCAAATCAAAAAAACACAAGGAAAATATAGAATAGAGATCACACCAAGAATTAATCTGCCACGTAAACAAGCTCATGTGATATAAACTAATGATGAAAAGAGCCCCCTCCTTAGCATGTTTGTAAATCATTATTTAAACTTGCTAGGGCTTCAATGGGGAGGGGGACGTTCCCTTCCCATATCATAGTGATCATTAACCCCAATGTTAGCAAAAACATCAACAAGACAATTTCCCTCTCTAGAGATATGGGAAATGAAGCACTGATCAAAGGATCTCAAAATATCCACAGCATCCAAAATGAGAGATTCAACCATCTAGGAAGGGGGGGGGTGGATTTCTTTAGGTTATTAATAACATTTAGTGAGTCACCCTCGATCCAAACCTTCCTAAAACCTTTAGATTGAGCTAACTTCAACCCATGTTAGGCAACTGAATTTTTATTTTTATTGTTAATGTGAATGCCATGAGTATTTGATTAATCATGTCTTCCTATCATTATTTGCTGATTGTAATTTTTCCTTGTGTAGTTAGTCTAAGTTATTTTCTATTTCATATTATGAAGTAATATTATTAAGCTACACTAGAATTGGGTGTTTAGTAATTCTTTATGATTTGAATTCCTTTTAAGATCTTCAAGTAGTAGAGTGATTGTGTCTAATTGAGAAAATATTAGATAAATTTAGATTTGTTTACTTATGCATTATACCATGCCACTATGACTTCAAGATTAGGATTTTATAAGCCTTTCCCCTTCCATACCCCATATTTTGATATTTTTCATAAATAGAATGATTATAACTAGGAAAAGAATCAAGAGTATTAAAAATAATATGTTATAGATTGTTTCCAATAGTAACATATAAGATTTTTATATCAAGGAATACTAGATTCATGGTTTAGAAAATTATATTATCTCTTTATTATTTAAATCTAATCCTCATTTACAAGATTCTTGAGAAAAATAGTGTAAGTCCCTTTGTGAAAACAACAAAACAGTGAATAATTAGGTTATTCAATAAGTCAATACCTAACAAAAGAGGAACTTAGGGGAGTCATTTTCTATTTTTTGGGATTTAATAATTCCTTTTAGGAGAGATGTGAGTTCAATTTGAATTTTCAAATTGAGGCATATCCAAACATCCATCAACAAGATCAAGCATATTCTATTATCTAATAGTAACTCATTTTAGGCCCTCAATATCTTTTTTTGAAGTGGAATATTTTCAAATAGGTTGATCCATGAGTGCGTTTTAAAGAAATGATTATTTTCTTCTCTTCATTCTCTAAATCATAGTGTAGGGTGTAAAATATACATTCATACCTATGTGAAAAATAATATGTCAATCTAATAATAATGGACCCACTTAGCTTATACCATATACATGAGTTAAAATTTAAGCTAGAATATCACTTCTTCAATGTTAATGTATACATAAAATTTAATTTCTAAATTTAGTAATAATTCAAGCTACACCTAGGTTTAAGTGTGAGGCAACCTTCCTTGGTCATGAATTCTCTCAACACTTATAATACATGAACCTCCATATTTTATTACTTGTTCCGCCCCCAAAAACCTACTGGTTGCCACTTTTCCTTTTCATTAAGGTACATATTATTGCCAAGGTGCATACCCATGTGTAGGATTAAACAGTGATAACTTATATGGTAGATGACATGTGTACTATGGATGTATAGATAATTTTTCACATTAGCATTCATCACATACTAAACACTAACTCTCTTTACATCATGGAAGCTTCAACAAAAATCAAAGGATCATGGAGAATATGGAGTGGGACACTTTGAGCGGGGGGATTTTTTGAAAATTCCTAGAAGTGAGAGTGATGGAGGTGATGATTCAGAATAAGATGATGGGTTATGTTGGTTCTGTTTTGTTCTTTCCCCTAACGAGAGGCTTTATTTTCTTTGGGTGGTGTGACGCTTCCTTGTGCCTCCAACTCCCTTGATTTTGGTTTGGGGTTGTGTGCTTGGTGGGTTATGTGATGGGGGATGTCTCTTGTCCCTATGTATTTTCTCTGGTTGGGTTGTCGAGCTCTTCCTCCTCTTCTCTTGTCAGTTGCGAGTCTGACCCTTTCTTGGGCATGCTTGGCCATCGCTTTTGGTTTGTTGAGGAGTTGTATCTTCTCTTTGTGGTGCGGACTCTACTCATTGTTGTGCTTGCAGTTTGTTGGGGGCTTGTGGGTCAGACTATGATGCTCTCCCCTTTTTCTTTTGGTTTTTGTGGCTCTCTCGTGAGCTTGTTCCATCGCTTTGTGTTGGAGGTCTATTTCCTTGCTCAACGGTGGTTGTTCCATCTCCCCTGTGGGGTTGGGGGAGGCTTAGTGCATGGTGGATTTTTTTCTTTAGGAAAATCCTTGTTGT
>VDFB02278955.1:0-38309 GCA_007258455.2 Sequoia sempervirens
CCACGTGAGCTAGGTGATATCTCCCTTCCTTACTATGACAATCATAGGAAAATTATGGCTCCTTCAAACTCACGTTGGGATTCTACAAAATACTCCAGACTCTTTAGTATTAAATATCTCCACCCTCCAAACTAGTAATAAATGATATTAACAAATTCTCACTCAGTCTTGGAATGGTATGGTAGAATGATTCAATTGTTGTTATGGAATATTATTTTATTTATACCAATATCTCTGCAACTGCGAATAAATTGTGAAACTTGTCTCTACAAGAGACTTCACACCTGAGGGTTTTCATCCTCCAGGTCCCAAAATCCAAGCTCTCCAAAATTCCCAATTCTTGAAGATAATAGCTCAAATGATACAATGAATTCGTTTTTGCCACCTTTTATAGTCCACCACCTTTTTAGTATTTAATTATTAAATAATTTTCCAACATAAAGTAACTTTATTTAATATTTGAGCATATTATAAAATAAAGTCATTTTAATGTTTTATCAATTAATTAAATATAAACGTCCTCAAATATTATTTTAGGACATTTTAATATTTAATTAATTAAATTATCTCAATGGTGACTAATCGAGAATAAAGACATTATAAAAAAGGAGTGATCGCTCGAGCCTTAAAGACCAAAAGTATCTCTAGAAGTACTACTGCAAGGTGATTTCAAGGATCAATTGAGCGTCATGATTTCTTTGTTGAATAGAGTAACTAGGCATTAGAGGCAAGGACATTTGGAAATGGGATGTTTGATATCATTAGCAACATTTGTGAAGGAAGTATATTCCTTTATTTGGGGCAATTGATTAGTGGTAGCATTAATTGGCAATTTTGTATTTTATTTAAAATTTACAGCTTTCATATGGTCTATTACTTGTCATACAGTTTGGTGTTGTCAATTTTTCTTTTTAGGTTGAACAATATAAGAGAAGAGAGGCTTTTAATAGACAATGCCCATAGTTGGAATATTGGGAAGGTATTAATTTGTTACCAATTTGATCTTGACAACCTCTGGAGTGTCATCCATATCACAAGAGGCTTTCAACTTTTTCTTCCTTCCTTATCTCCATCACTAGCTTCGATAGCATTTGTATCTAATATAAATTGATGTTTTTTAACTTGAAAGTGTCATATGTTCTTGTGACTAATTTCAAGGATTTGTACTTTTTCCCTTGTTTGTTCTAGTAGTTTGTTCGGCCAATTTATACTCCAAAAATTTCTTGGCCCTATCTATGATCACCTTATTCAATATTTTAGCTAATTTTTTTATAGTCCAATTAATAGGAGGAAATGGTTGTTGATCAATTTGGTCTATGATATGAAGTGTGGTGATAAAATATTTTCTTCTAAATCAGCCAAATATTTAGGCACATTTTTTGTTGTGTAGGAGGCTAATTGGTGTAATGCATACAACTCTATTTCCTTCTTTTGACCTTGTACTTATCAATACAATTTGTCTGATAGTCTTTGTCACAAATGGGTATGTAGAGGGCCAAGCCTCTCAAACATATAGCCTTTAGTGTCATAGACACCAAAACTATCTTAAAACTTATAAGTTTAAATTAGAAATTTCCACACCCATATTTTTTAGCATCTAATGTCCAAGAACATTTATATGAATAAAATTAATCAAGGAATTGTACACGTCTTATGTCAACCTCTAAAGATGAAATGTACCTTTTCCAAGTGCCAATAATGCTAATTGAAAACAATTAAATCAACACGTCTAGAAGTATGTAAGCATAAGGTATTGGATAAACTAATTTTCCCACTCTAAGGTAACCATCCTAGCATACTCTATAATTTTGAGATGGCTCTAGTTCCTCAAAATCCTTACTATGGTCATTACAAAAGAATCAATATTAAGAATATACAGAAGACTTCGATGATAATAATAATAATAATAATAATACAAATCTATTTCCTCCTTTTGGCTTTGAAGGAAAATGTTGCAGAAGATAAAGCAAAGTCAGTTGGAGAATCCTTTGGTTGCTCCGGAGATCCTTTGAAAAAATTGCTAATTATGCAATTAAAGTTTCAACCAATTGTATCTGCCTAATTATTGCAACTTCCTATGCAATAGGGGCATGTAGACATGGATAAATCTCTCCACTTCACAAGCTTCAATTGCATGATGTGTTTCATGCTTCTACATAGAAAGAAATTTTTGAGACACATCAAAAGAGTGTAGAGATGATTGATGAAGCAGTAAAGATTCTACAAGAGAGCATACCCGAAGTAAGTGTTGATAATTCTCTATTCGGTATGCAAAATTTAAATTTTTTACTTGATTCCTTCAAAGAGTATTCTAGTGGATTAAAGGAGAACTTGGAGAAGGAGATGGACAAAAAGGTAAATGAGAAGAAATTATTGGACAAGATTGAGAAGTGTGCCTCTGCACACAACAAATTTCAAGATAACTCAAGAGTGTACATGATTGTTTGGCGGAAGATAAAATATTATTTCAATTCTGCATGAAATGGCCAAGTTGTACAAAGACCATAAAAGATGAGATGGACTCAATTGAGTCTCAAAGAGATAAATCCTCTGGTGCTTATGAACTAACACAAGATTTGGATGGAAGCACAAGGTCTGCTATAGAAAATTTACATGAGCAGTTCTTCCAACAACAAGTTCAAAAGGAGAAGGTTATAATGTAGTTTGGTCATCTTAAGGATTTGGTGAATTCCAATTCATGCCTATCTCCAGTGCCCTGATGAGTGCAGATAAAGCTTCTAAGTGAAATATGACACCCTGCACTCCAGATGATGGTGAAGAACTTTTGATGGAATTTGAGTCTTAGAGTAGAATGCTTGGCGTAGCCAAGAAGAGTTGGGAAGAAGGGAAGCAAGAATGACAAAAATATAGTTGAGGAGCTACTTGAGGAAGGAAAGGAAAAAATTAATGCAATAATGGTTGTTTATGACACTCCTGAATCTGTTGAGAATGGGAGGAAGGACATAATGCAAAACCTAGAGAAAAAGAAAGTATGTAATTCTACGAGCCTATCATACATTTTTCAAGATCATTTGTCCTGTTTTCATTGTACATTTTTTATTTTTTAGGGGGAGGAGGCTTTCATTTTGGTAACCCAGATGGAGCTCTCCCGTGCTTTTCTTCCAGAATAGGTGGAAGGTTGTGCTTATCCCTTCTATGGATATTATAATCTTTGTGAGACCAGTGTAGAGTTCTTTTTTTTGCATAATCCCTGCATACGCAGATATAGACTCGTTTTCCACCCACTACTTCATGTTTATACTCATTGCAAGCTTGAACAAACAATTCGACATAAATAAAATAATATACCTTGATGAAAATAAAAATGTAATCCACTATAGCTAGGGAATTTAAAGCGAAAGAAAAAAGGATTAGAAAACACTTGGCCTTCTGATGAACCAACCTCTACGTTATCATCAACATTTCCTTCATGACATCGACCCTCATCAACCTCGATGCCTCCATCATAATCAAAATCCTCTTCAATTTCCTCATTATACAACTTTGCCTCTTGAAGTCAATAAAGAGACCATCCCAACTCATGTTATTGAAAAGGGAAATTTCATTAGACTGGGGATGTCTATTTGTTAAATTTGTAATTGAAATTTTGTACTATAGGAATCTTTCAAGAAATCTTTAGTCAGGTTTTGTTCCAAAGGAGTTTGGACATCTTGTGTAATGTCCTCTACTTATGAAAGCTCTAAATTAACTTAAATTCACCAATCCTAAAATGAGTAATTGAGTTTTAGGAGGTACCTTTACTAGATAGTATTCCTGCAAAACAAAATTAGAGACATTTATGAAATAATACTTATAAAATTAGAACATATATCAAAGAGATTAGGATGAGTGTTATAGTTACTAGTTGAAGACCTTCAAATGAGTTAGTTAACATTTATATTACAATTGATAGAGTGGATAAAATCACTTCATAAATGACTTTCATATTCTTTGTTATTTTGTTCGCTAAATGAGTTAGTTAACATTTATATTACAATTGACAAAGTTGATAAAATCAGTTCATAAATGACTTTCGCATTCTTTGTTATTCCATTCTTAGCGAATTGGGATAGGTTGGTTTGATAGGGTGTCCAAGAGACCCTCAACCTTGTGCCCAAGAGTAGATGCCACATACCTCTTGGCTCCATGTGGCAAGTGTTAAGCATCCACTATGGAGTGGCGTACCGAGTGAGGTGTCCTATTGCCGTTCCCCCTCATCACATCCAACTCCTCTCTTAATCCAAAGAGAATATGCTACATCCCTCTTGGCTCCATGTGACAGGGGTTAATCATCCATCCTAGAGTGGCATACCTAAGAGAGGGTCCCTTATGTATAGTAAGCAATTATGTTTGATGTATTATCAACCCAACATAGATATGTAGTCAATATAATCAATTTATACTTTATAGATTACAATTTAATTTATAATTTATTTACTTTATCTACAATTTATATGGTGTTGCATCATGTATATTATTAACAAACTTATAGTTTTCTTTAATTTTTCTTTTTTTGCAAAATGTTGTCTATGTTAGCCAAGAATCAACTTGTCCAAGCTTTTCTAGGGATGGTGGATTTTTGTAGGCAATGTAGTTGTCATAAGTTTTTCTAGTGACATATGATGGTATGGGTGGGGATTGAATTTTGGTAAACATGATTTCTTGCATGCAACCTGTGACATTCACATCGATGCATGGGGTTGGTACTCCAATGTCCTTGAATTTGATGGTGAACGTGAAATGATACATTTGCTTCTTCTCTAATTTCCAGACTTTAATCCACACATGGTTGTCTCTCCAACATTTATCGTGTGAGGTTTTGGTGTTCAATTGATAGACACCATTCCTTATGATCTCATTTAATAGTTGACAAAAATCTTTCCAACCAATATGCTTGTTCTCGATTATAGTGAATTGTTTAGTTCGACTTACAAAGAATGAAAATGTAAGAGATATTCAAGGATATCATCCACAACATCGAATAAAACTTCAAAAACTTGACAACCTATGAAATGTTAAACTTATATTTTAAGGAGGAGGCCAACTCATAAAACCTTTCTATCTCAAATTTTTTATTTGCAATGTATTTTCTATTCAAGGGTGGGAAATAGTCAATCCATTTCATGTAATATCTATTTGACCCTTGATAATTTACCACTTTGCAATACATTGTGCTTATTCATACCTATGTTGAATTAAATGTTGTTTTAGACAAACAATATACAAGTCTTCTATTCAAAAGTTGGATTACACTATGAGGCACCTCAATATAGACGTATTCCTTAGACTTCTAAAATAAACAACTTTGGCAACTGTTTATACATATTAGAACCCCTAAAATAGATTTGATGTTTCTATTTTTATTTTATTTTTTATCTACAATTTATATGGTGTTGCATCATGTATATTATTAACAATCTTTTTTTTTTAAACTTTTTTTTTTTGCAAAATGTTGTCTACATTAGCAAAAAATCAACTTGTCCAAGCCTTTCTAGGGATGCCACCATTTTACAGATAATTATTTCTCCTAAGTTAGCTACTGACGCATGGTGGTATGGGTGGGGGTGAATTTTGGCAATCATGTTTCCTTGCATGCAACTTGTGACATTCACATCGATGCATGGGGTTGGTACTCCAATGTCCTTGAATTTGATGGTGAATGTGAAATGAGACATTTGCTACTTCTCTACTAGCTAGATTGCTATGCACACATTTTATCCTCTCAAATATTTACTTTGCGAGGTTTTGGTGTTCAATTGATAGACACCAATCCTGATGATGTCATTGAACAGATAACTAAAACCTTTCCAACCAATAGGCTTGTTCTCGATTCTAATGAATAGTTTAGTTCAACTTCCAAAGAATGAAAACATCAGAGATATTCAAGGATATCATCAACAACATCAAATAAGACTTCTTCAACTTGGAAGGTTATGAAATGTTAATTTTTATATTTTAAGGAGGAGACCAGCTCATAAAACCTTTGAAACTCATTATTTTTTATTTTGAAAGCATTTTCTATTCAAAGGCGGGAAACATTCAATCCATTTCATGTAATATCTACTTCACCCTTGATAATTTACCACTTTGCAATACATTGTGTTTATTCATGCCTATGTTGAGTTAAATGTTGTTTTGTCAGAAAATATAGAAGTCTTCTATTCATAATTGGATTACACGATGATGCACCTCAAAATAGTGGTATTCCTTAGACTTCCAAAATAAACAAAATTAGGAATTGTTTATACAGATTAGAACCCCTAAAATAGATACATTTTCATGCATAATTTTTAAAGCAAGTAAAACAAAAAAAAAATAAGAAATTTATAATTCCATATAAACTACCAAAAGAGCTAAAAATTAATTTACAATTTCTTTGTGAGTAGTTTCAACTGTATTTCCATCAATTTTCTTATCTTCCACTGCATAGTTAGCATAATTATCCAACATAATGTATACTATTGTTATTTATAGATCCAATATGCTGCAATTTACAGTATTCCATTTTCATAGGATCTGTGCAAAACAACAAATATATTTGGAAAATGGTGTTTATCACAAAATGGAATTTGAAAACGTAAGAGATTTGATCTTTCTATTTTTTATTTTACTTCATCTACAATTTATATTGTGTTGCATCATGTTATTATTAACAAACTTACTATTTTCTTTCATTTTTCTATTTTTGCAAAATATTGTGTATATTAGCCAAGAATCATCTTGACCAAGTTTTTCTAGGGATGCCACTATTTTGCAGACAATTTATTTCTCCTACATTTTGCTAATCAAACACGGTGGTATGGGTGGGGGATGAATTTTGGCAAACATGATTCCTTGCATGCAACCTATGACATTCACTTCAATGCATGGGATTGGTACTCCAATGTCTTTGAGTTTGATGGTGAATGTGCAATAATACATTTGCTCCTTCTGTACTAGCTAGATTGCTATCCATGCATTGTCATCTCTCCAACATTTTTTGTGTGAGGTTTTGGTGTTCAATTGATAGACACCATTCCTAATGATGTCATTGAACAGTTGATAGAAACATTTCCAACCAATAGGCTTGATCTCGATTATAGTGATTTGTTTAGTTTGAATTACAAAGAATGACAACGTTAGAGATATTCAAGGATATCATCCATGACATCAAGTAAGACTTCTTCATCTTTGCAACTCATGAAATGTTAAATTTATATTTTAATGAGGAGACCACCTCATAAAACTTTTGTAACTCATTTTTTTTAATTTTGAATGTATTTTGTATTCAAGGGTGAGAAATAGTCAATCCATTTCATCTAATATCTATTTGACCCTTGATAATTTACCACTTTGCAATATAAATTATCAAGGGTCAAGTAGATATTAGATGAATTGGGTTGACTATTTCCCACCCTTGAATACAAAATGCATTCAAAATAAAAAATGAGTTAGAAAAGTTTTATGAGGTGGTCTCCTCATTAAAATATAAATTTAACATTTCATGAGCTGCCAAGTTGAAGAAGTCTGACACGATGTCGTGGATGATATCCTTGAATATCTCTGACATTTTCATTCTTTGTAAGTCGAACTAAACAAATCATTATAATCGAGAACAAGCCTATTGGTTGAAAATGTTTCTATCAACTGTTCAATGAAATCATTAAGGAATGTGTCTATCAATTGAACACCAAAGCCTCACACAATAAATGATGGAGAGATGACAATGTGTGAAAAGCAGTCTGACTAGTAGAGAAGGAGCAAATGTATTATTTCACGTTGACCATCAAAGTCAAAGAGATTGGAGTACAAACCCCATGCATCAATGTGAATGTCACAAGCTGCATGCAGGGAGTCATGTTTGTGAAAATTCACCCCCCACCCATACCACCATGCATGATTATTAAAACTTAGGAGAACTAATTTTTTTGTAAAATGGTAGGATCCCTAGAAAAGCTTGGACAAGTTGATTCTTGGCCGACATAGACACCATTTTGCAAAAAAGTAAGATTAATGAAAATTATATGTTTGTTAATAATATACATAATGCAAGACCATATAAATTGTAGATAAAGTAAATTAAAAAATAGAAAGATCAAATATTTTATGTTTTGCGATTTTGTTTTGTGATAAACACCATTTTCTAGATATATTTGCTCCTTTACACAAATCCTTTGAAAATGGAAGGCTGTGAATTACAACATAGTGAGTCCATAATTAACAATAGTATACCTTTTATTGGATAAATATGCTAAGTGTGGAGTGAAGATAAGAAAATTGATAGCAATATAGTTGGAGCTATTCACGAAGAAATTGTAAATTAATTTTTAGTTCTTTTGGTAGTATATATATGAGATTGTAAATTTTTTGGTTTTTTGTGCTTTAGTTGTTTTAAAAGTTATGCATGAAAATGTATCTATTTTAGGGGATCTAATTTGTATAAACACTTCCCAATGTTGTTTATTTTGGAAGTCTGAGGAATACTTCTATATTCAGGTGCATCATGGTGTAATCCAATTTATAAATAGAAGACTTTTTTATTGTCTTTCTAAAACAACATTTAATTCAACATAGGTATGAATAAACACAATGTATTGCAAGGTGGTAAATTATCAATGGTGAAGTAGATATTACTTGAAATAGATTGACTATTTCCCACCTTTGAATAGAAAATGCATTCAAAATAAAAAATACAGAGTTAGAAAGGTTTTATGAGTTGGTTTCCTCCTTAAAATATAAAATTAACATTTCATAAGCTGCCAAGTTGAAGAAGTCTTATTCGATGTTGTTGATGATATCTTTGAATATTTCTGACGTTTCCATTCATTGGAAGTCAAACTAAACTATTCATTGTAATCGAGAACAAGCCTATTGGTTGGAAAGGTTTATGTCAATTGTTCAATTACATCATTAGGAATGGTGTCTATCAATTGAACACCAAAACCACGCACAATAAATGTTGGAGAGATAACAATGCGTGGATAGCAGTCTGTCCAGTAGAGAAGGAGCAAATGTATCATTTCACGTTCACCATCGAAGTCAAGGACATTGGAGTACCAACCCCATGCAATGATGTGAATGTCACAGGTTACATGTAGAGAATCATGTTTTCCAAAATTCACCCCTCACCCATACCATCATGTGTCATTAGAAAAACTTAGGAGAACTAAATTGTCTATAAAATGAGGACATTCCTAGAAAAGCTTGGATAAGTTGATTCTTGCCTGATATAGACAACATTTTACAAAAACAAAAAAATTAAAGAAAATTATAAGTTTGTTATTAATATACATGATGCAACACCATATAAATTGTAGATCAACTAAATTAAAAATTAGAAAGATGAAATCTCTTACGTTTTCCGATTTCATTTTATGATAAACACCATTTTCCAAATATATTTGCTCCTTTGCACAGATACTTTGAAAATGGAAGACTGTAAATTGCAGCATAGTGAGTCCATAAATAACAATAGTATACATTCTATTGGATAATTATGCTAAGTGTGTAGTGGAAGATAACAAAATTGATGGCAATACAGTTGGAGCTACTCACGAAAAAATTGTAAATTAATTTTTAGTTCTTTTGGTAGTTTATATGTGATTGTAAATTTGTTGTTTTGTGTGCTTTAGTTGCTTTAAAAGTTATGGATAAAAATGTATCTATTTTAGGGGTTCTAATATGTATAAACAGTTCCCAATGTTTATTTTGGCAGTTTGAGGAATACATGTATATTGAGGTGTATTATGGTGTAATCCAATTTATGAAAAGAAGACTTTTATATTGTCTGTCTAGAATAACATATTTCTGGATGAAGCAGATATATATGTAAGATATTTGTGGATGAAGCGGATATATATGTAAGATATTCTAGTTAGACAATATTATTAAAAAGTCTTATTCGATGTCATGGATGATATCCTTGAATATATTTTGCGTTTTCATTGTTTGTAAGTCGAACTAAATAATTCACTATAATCGAGAACAAGCCTATTGGTTGGAAAGGTTTCTGTCAATTATTCAATGACATCATCAAGAATGGTGTTTATCAATTAAATACCAAAACCTCGTACACTAAACGTTGGAGAGATGACAATGCATGGATAACAGTCTAGCTAGTAGAGAAGGAGCAAAAGTATCATTTGACATTCACCATCAAAGTCAAGGACATTGGAGTACCAACCCCATGAATCGATGTGAATGTCATAGGTTGCATGCAGGGAATCTTTTTTTCCAAAATTCACCCTCCACCCATACTAACATGCATCATTAGCTAAACTTAAGAGAACTAATTGTCTAAAAAATGACGCCATCCCTAGAAAAGCTTGGACAAGTTGATTCTTGGCTAACATAGACAACATTTTGCAGAAAAAGAAAAATTAAAGAAAATTATAAGTTTGTTAATAATATACATGATGCAACACCATATTAATTGTAGATAAAGTAAATTAAAAAATAGAAAGATCAAATCTCTTACGTTTTTTGATTTCATTATGCGATAAACACCATTTTCCAGATATATTTGCTTATTTGCATGGATCATTTGAAAATTGAAGATTGTAAATTGTAGCATAGTGAGTCTATAAATAACAATAGTATACAATTTGTTGGATATTTGTGCTAAGTGTGCAGTGAAAGATAAGAAAATTGATGGCAATACAATTGGAGCTATTCACGAAATCAAGCAAGTTATCTTTTGTGATATAGATTTTATTAGGTGGACAAGTTATCTTTTGTGTGATACATCTTATTAGGCTGACCTAATTGTTGTCGGTGTTTGTGGATGAAGCGGATATATATGTAATATATTTTTGAGTGTTTTTGTGAGATAGATGCGATGTGATGTGCAGTTCATGCGAATTGTGCAAGTATAAGGCAAATGCAGAGGAAAAAAAAGTGTTAGTGCAGGTCAGTATGAAGAGTGTAAAGTTAGTATATTCAGCTTCAATGGAACTATATTCCATTATGTTGTAGATGCATTTGTAAAAATTCAAATTCTAGCTATGAGCCACCACTCTCTTCTATTTTTTTTCTTTTTGTGGGCAGTGAGTGCACTAGGATAGTGAGTCCACATGAAATGAGAAATTCTGTAATATCTTATAACTGGTTATAATATATTGTGAGCTAATCCTCACTATGGTTTTCCCTCATTGGGTTTTCCACATAATAGTCTAGTGTTTTTTTGTGTTATGTGCTTGCTTTCATTATTTTCTTTCTTACTGCAAATTGAATAAGCCATGTAGAAAGAATCATGTTTGAATGTTAAGTGGTTTAAAAGAATACTGATTCACCTTCCCCCCCTTTCTCAATATTGTGTGTGTTCAATAATTAGTGTCAGAGCTTGGTTATTTGGAAGGAGCTTAACCGCTTGTGGAAGATCTTGGAGGTTGAACACATGGTTGTTAGAAGATTTCCTACTCCTCTGGAAGGGATACTTGCTCGTGGGTTCACAAAAGAAGAGTGTATGGTGTACATCAATGGAGAATCCATAATAGCCCTTGAAGATCTGGAAAGAACTAAAAGTGAGAACAAAGATTTGAAAGTAAATGTCAAAGAAGTAGATGAATGTATCAGAAAGTTGAGAGAGAAAATCAAGAAATTCAAAGAAAGACATAAGGAAGTTAGTGAGTAGAGATGAATAAAGAGATGGAAAATATTTGGAAAAAAAAGGAAGAAGGTGAAACTAAGCCTGAGTCTGTACTAGCATTTGGTGTAGATGTTTCCTCCAGAAACAAAGAAGAAATCTTCGTCTTAGGAGAGCATTAATAGAAAATTATTTATCCCCTTCCAGAGAAATGGTGTTGATACAACACATTGGTATGAGGTGTGGGTTAATATGCTTGACCTATTGGAGAAAGAATTGGTGAAAAATATAATGATATGCAAATTTATGGAGCATTTGAAGTTGACTGTGCATACAGTTAGGTTTTTTTTTGCCAACTTTTCAATTTGAGTATTCATGTGAAATTAAGTCAATTTCTAAAAGGTTTACTAGTGACTTTCATACACAATCTGAGTCATTTGCAAACGAGCATTTGAGAAGAGCAGAACAGTGAAAGAACGAAGTGGACTGATCGAAGCAATTGAGATTTGGTACAAATGAAACCCTAGCTGGAAGCAATTCAAAGGTATTTTATAGTTTCTATTTTCCCTAGTTTCAGAAAGCACTTTCAATTTTCTAGATAAATGTATACACCACAAGTTGTAGAGGTTATCCTCTTTTCCCTAAATTTAAATGACATCTTGACAAATCTCTGATGCATGATTTAGATGCTGCATTTTTGCACATCCTATATGGTGTTTTACACACAAAATATGTTAGGGCATACATTCACGTTAAGATGGAAGAATATAATCATACAAAGCTGAGTAATGTGTGGTGCAAAGAACTCACTGAAGATGATCTTGAGTTGAAATCAGAGTTTGAGATTTTGGTTGAGAAGAAACTCAATGTTTGGAATAGGATCCCCATCTTTTGTTATGTAGATGAATGGGTGAGATATACTTTGAGTTGCATTCATGACAAGTTGCTCTAGTTGGATATACCACATTTGATCAACAAAGAGGCTATTAGGGTTGTCAGTGGTTTGTGCTCAACTGGACCAGCTCCACTGCTCAAGTCAGTGAAAAATGAAATTGTGATGGAGCGAACAGGTACGAAGTATGATAGAAGGGAATTGACAATAAAGGACTTCATAAACCTGATAATTAAGTATGCTTCAATGATGATAGGATACAAAATATACTTCACCAATAGAGAAAATTCAGTATCGGCAACCACCATCAATACAACATATGAGATGGTTGAGAAGGGTGAAGACTATGATCTATGTGAACTACTGAGATTGCAAATTTTGGATAATTTGCAGAAGACAAAGATTCTAAGTATGTCTTCAAGTTTGGCACTTTGATTATTTGTTTACCATTTTTAATTTCTCAAGGATGTTCCCGGTACAAGGAACATTGTGTGGCTAAAGGATAGACCTATAGCCCATCAGATCAAAGATCATTTGATGAGGTTGGGAGGCTCAAATGCAAAAAAGAGTTCTCTCTAAGGTTTCTTCAAAAAAAATTCAAGAAAAGATGTAGGAAAGAGAGAATACCAAAGCATGTTGTTGAAAAATACAAGAATGACATTATTTTTATGGTAAGTAAAGATTGTTGCATAATGGATGTTGTTGAGCCTAGAACTATGTGGATCCCAAAAATGGAATATGAGGTTGAAGGAGATGTAATAATTGGTTTGGTTGACCTTATGTTAAGCAAACCTAGGGAAACTTCTCAGGAGCAGTATGACACCTATGAGGAGAAATCCATGGAGGTGCATTTAGAGCAAGACAAAAATAGATTTAAAGAAAACTGTTGAGAAGATGACTACAACAATTGCAGAGGCAATGGGCCTCACAAAACAACAAGTTGAGAAGGAAAAATCCATGTCTAGCTCATCAAGAGAATCATCAAGTATCAAAAGATCTTGTAGAACAACTACCACTCCCTCGGTTGCTCCAAAGTCCTCTGGGATTAAGTTTGTAGTAGGAGAGAAAAGAAAAGTGTTCGCAAGTGCTCTGGTGAAGGAGAACACACCTTTGACAACATATCAATTTGGCCTTGCAAAGAGAAGGGTAAATCAAAAGCTACAAGGGAAAAGTATATGGGTATGAATGTGGAAGATGAAGAAGAAGAAGGACCACAATTGGTCCAAAAGAGGAAATCAGAAGCTTCAGAAGGTGAAGCAAGTACAAAGAAACAAAAGATTGATATTGTAGATACCAATAGTGAGCTTGAGGTTTAAAACGAAAAACAAAGCTACAAAATAAAAATGAGGGAGAAGCCTGAATCTGGAAAAGAGAAAAAGACACTAGGTGACAAAAGGAAGAAGAAGAAAAAGACTTCGGCAAGGGCACAACCCTATGAAACTTGATGCTTTGTTTAATGGGATTGTTGACCATGATATGTTAGGAGAAGCTATTGCCTTGTACACTACTATTGATGACATAGATAAGGCTACCATTGAAGAAGCTATTGTAAAGTATATTATTAATTTTGAAGTTAATATGTAGAATATTGAGAAGCAATTGCTTGAAGAATTAAGGAATGCACTATATGCAAGAAGATAGGAGGCAATTGATAAAGAGGCAAAGTTGAGAGAATTTTCTATGGAAAAGATTAGTGCACCTCTATCAAATGAAAAAAAAGCCACACTGGCTTAAGTGTATAATAGGGAATTTTGAACTAAACAAAGGGTAACCACCCTTTAGAGAAGAGATCAAAATGATCTTGAGAGGCTCCAGAATGAGTCTATAGAGAAGGTTTCCAAGTTGAAAAAAAGTTTAGGAATGACCCCAAACACAGAAGATCAAATGCATGATTACATGCCAGCTCCAAAAATGAATATTGCAGAGGAAGTACAACAAGAAGATTCTCAACATGAGCATGGGGTTGAAGAAGATGTGCAAAAGGATATTCTACCGGAAGTGGAAGAAAATGTTACAAAGGAAGGAGTTACCAGTGAAAAGGAAACTGCAAATAAAGATTTTATTGATAATGCTCCTCCAGTAGGAGGAAACACCACTATAGAGGTAAAAGCTATACAAACACAAAATGAGGATACTGCTATAGGACATATCTCACCTCCTCCATAAGCTAAGGTTATTGCGGAGGATGCACAAGGCAACTCAGAGATAAATATGGCTTCAGATAACAAGGATCAATTTGTTGATGAAGAGAAAGAGGATGAAGATACAAAAAAGGATGATATGAAAAAGTCTAAGTATTCATATGATATAGAGGAGAAGGATGAGGATACGCTGGTTAATACTGGTGACAAAGAAAAGGCTTTGAAGGAAAATGTTGTAGAAGATAAAGAAAAGTCAGTTGGAGAATCCTTTGGTTGCTTTGGAGATCCTTTGAAAAATTTGCTAAGTATTCAATTAAAGTTTCAACCGGTAGTATCTGCCCAATTATTTCAACTTCCTATGCAATAGGGGCATGTAGACATGGAAAAATCTCTCCGCTGCACAAGCTTCAATTGCATGATGCGTTTCATGCTTCTATACAGAAAGAAATTTTTGAGACACATCAAAAGAGTGCAAAGATGATTGATGAAGCAATAAAGATTCTACAAGAGAGCATACCCAGAGTAAGTATTGATAACTCTCTATTCGGTAAGGAGAATCTAAAGTTTTTACTTGATTCCTTTAAAGAGTATTCTAGTGGATTAAAGGTGAAGTTGGAGAAGGAGATGGAAAAAAAGGTAAATGAGAAGAGTATTGGACAAGATTGAGAAGTGTGCCTCCACACACAACAAATTTCAAGATAATCTCAAGAGTGTACATGATTGCTTGGCACAAGATAAAATGTTATTTCAATTCTGCATGAAATGGCCAAGCTGTACAAAGACCATAAAAGTTGAGATGGACTCAATTGAGTCCCAAAGAGATAAAGCCTCTGGTGCCTATGAACTAACACAAGATTTGGATGGAAGCACAAGGTCTGCTATAGAAAATTTACATGAGTAGTTTTTCCAACAACAAGTTCAAAAGGAGAAGGTTATAATGTGGTTTGGTCATCTTAAGGATCTGGTGAATTCCAATTCATGCCTATCTCCAGTGCCTTGATGAGTGCTATGTGTCAGAAAATATGCGTGAATCATACTGAAACAAACACACTTAGATGGGAAGTATTATATTAAAGAACCTATCTAAATCAAACATAGTTCAATAAAAAAATTCTCTAAAAACTTTGCATCCTCCTCTAATCTTAAATGTCTTGGCCATTTGTGCTCTTAGATATTATTCATGCACAAATCCCTGAGATGTCATCTAAGAAACGAGTAGCCTATACATTTACAATGCAGATTATAAACCTACATCTATATGATTAAAAGATTCAGCTGCATGAAATGATAACTGGACATGGTGAAATGGGAAAATATGCACAAAGTGATATGAAGTGGAAGACAATGCAATTTATGCTAATGCTAATGAGATTTAGAATTGATTCTACATGTTGAATTAAACTATGAAATGCCTAAAGGAGCCATGATCCAAATCCAGATTGATAACTAATCCTAAATGCTAAGCTGAAATGGAAATGAAGCTCTGAAAACTCAAGTGAAATTCTGCAAAGTAAGATTATGCAATTGCTCCTTATACAAAAGTTGTAAATTGGGCCCAATTTATATAATTTTCCAAGGTATTAGGTGAGTTTATAGCCATGAGTGATCAAGATTTAATCTGGAGAATCTGATGGAGAAGAATGAAGAGGATGGAGAAAACAAGGTAAATGTTCCCTTTAATAAAACCATTTTTCCAAGTGCAAGAGGGAATCATTTGGAGGATGAAGCCATGTGTCTTGAAGGTTGTTAAATTTTTTTGAGAGTAAATATCCAAATTAGAAAATAAAGATAATTATTTTCATGTGACACACGGTGAGTTGGAGGGTGAGGTGGAAGGTGGTTAGAAAAGTATGTAGAAATGTGATGGAATTCAAATTTAAAAATTTGAATTAAGTGAGAGGGAAGTTAATTAAAATGAAACAAATTATTTAGACTTGCTCATTTTAATTAAATCATGAAAGAGGTGAATTGGAGTAGAAGAATTAAGAGGAGAGAAACTTTATAAATAAATTTGATTTATTTATATAGTAGAGGAATACAAATTTATTAATTAAATAATCAATATTTAATTAATATTCTCTAGACCAATTTTGAGTGTATACATTTTTCCCCTCATGATAGGTGAGATGCACTAATGATGATGTTTTGATCTCATGATAGGTGAGAGTCAAAACAAAATGTTGATGAGATTTGATAAAAATCTCAATAAGATTGATAGGTTGATTGATTGATTTGTTGATTTTAATTTGATTGATATGTTGATTTGCGATGTTTTCAAAATGATAGGAGATGGATTTAGATAATCTTCAGTCTCGAGAGTGATTTCTATTGACATGGGAGATGATACCATAGTTGTCTCCCGTCAAGAGAGACATTGTTGAGAGATGTGGTTTGTCCTCACTAATTGATATGCCCCGGGTTAGGATTAACTGGGGATTGTTGACAACATTAGCACAGAGGTGGCATAGCGACCACAACACTTTCCATCTGCCCACTGGAGAGATGACTGTCACATCGAAGGATGTGTATAGGATTTTTCGGATTCCCATGGTTGGTGACATTGTGACCTATGACTCGACCAAGAAGGGAGGTACAAATGCATTACGTTGACTTTTTCATGATGATCAGATTGCTAGATGCCATGGCTAGAGATATTTTCTCATGATGTACCTTTGCCTTCCATTCTTGCAAAATTTTTTGGTGGCTTTTTATGTCCTGACAAGAGGGCAAGGGGTTGTTTGTTGGTTGGGGGTGCACACTAGAGCAGATGGTTTAGTTTGGGACCCATTATGCTTGGGGGTCATGCATGCTTGCTCACTTATATCGTGATTTGCACCAGGTGGTATATCTGGGAGGAGCTAGCTTGTTCGCCAGAGTCACATTGCTCCAAATTTGGGCCTGGGAGCACATTGCGGTTACACAGCCTGAGATTGACAAATTCTAACCGTTCGGGGGCCATACATTTATTGCTATGCTGACACAGTTGTCCTACATAGGCTGGGAAAGCTAGAGTATTGGCGACGAGTTCTCGATGATTTGGATGCAATCATCTGGCTGCCATATGTGGATTGTGAGCAGTGGGTAGAGGACCGTCTGGAGGTTCCCCATTTTATGACAACCAAATATCTTATTGGGCAGACTCCATACATCATTGAGAGATTTTTGTTACTGAGGGTACTGAGACAGTATGGTCGAGTGCAAGGGATGCCGTAGGGATCAACATTGTATGCACGTAGACATGATACAACAGAGTGGGGACTTACATTGTCTTATGATGTTGCATGTGATGAGTATGTGCACTTACAGCTGGTGTTCTAGGATTATCTTCCAGAGATAGTCAAGGGCTACATGAGTGTGGAGTACACAGTGTATTTTAGTTAGCATCCATTTCTACGGCTTTCAAGTCCTGATGAGCCCATGCTAGCTTTTGAGGATGATGAGGAGAGACCACCTAGACGGAGGCGAGACAAAGGTGATGGAGGTGGTGAGGAGGGAGAGGGTGGAGATGAGGGTGATGATGATGATAGAGGAGATGATGGAATTGGTGATGGTGGTGGAGGAGATGGAGGAGGTGGAGGAGGTCGTCATCATGGTCGTCTTGGTTTCAACCTTGGAGTGCCTTGCAGGAGGCTATCCCTGGTTACAGTATCACAACAATGGGTACACATACACTTGCCTTCTCAGCAGTAGCAGTCATAGATCACTGCTTTGCAGACATAGGTCTAGATTGTTTAGGGACAACTTACATAGTTATAGGGGCAGTTGTAGACACAAACCCAGTTGTTGACGCAAGTACAAACATAAATCTTATAGGCACAAGGTCAGATTTAGACTTAGACAGTCGAGAGAGATGTTTCCTAACAATAGTTGGCAGATCTATAGGGTCAG
Organism: Sequoia sempervirens; assembly: GCA_007258455.2. Lineage (NCBI taxonomy): Eukaryota > Viridiplantae > Streptophyta > Pinopsida > Cupressales > Cupressaceae > Sequoia > Sequoia sempervirens. The sequence continues at coordinate 18,485 of VDFB02278955.1, forward strand.
GGACATGCACATGGACAGGCATAGAGACAAGTTACAACACTAATTGTAGAGATAGATGCTTTGAGATGACGGATTGAGTAAGAAGAGGCCATTACAAAGAGGTTACAATAGGTTGCTATGGCCACAGGAGCTACATATTATTTCAGGGAGATATGCCAAATTTCTCAGGAGATTCAGTTTTATAGGGATCAATATCATGAGTTGGTCCCACTTGAGTGGCGACAGAGCTTTACCTAGTCTCAGACCAATAGATCTTAGTCTCAGACAGTGAGTGTGGGTGTGACATAGCCATTACCAGGGGATCAGAGAGATCCAGGTTCGGGTTCCTTAGGTGCAACAGGGGGTATGGGTTCAGTGATGCCGACAGCTTCGGGAGGCAACACCACATAGTTTCAGTCATTTTATGCTATGCCATGATGTATACATTGATTCTTGATATCATCACATTTTGATGTTGTATTTGTTGACATTCAGATATCCTTGTACATTTGACATATTTTTGAGATATATATGCAGCAATGATGATGATCCTATGTGTTTATGCATGTTGATTTATTATGATGGATGCATTTAACTTCTATGTCATGTATGTTATGTAGTGCTTTATGATGATGATATTATAGGCCATGGATGCAATACATGTTATGATCCTAGGGTTTTATTCAAATGCCTACATGTTGTTTTTGTATTTTTCTACTACAATGATGTATGATTCAATGGATGTTAATGCAAAGATGAATGAACCTAATAATGAATGACTTTATATGATTCCATGGATGTATGATATGCATGGTAACCTATGTTTTTGTATTTTCTGATGCAAATATTATGATCTAATGCATGTATGTAATGAATGAATGATTATTTTACATATGTTGATGCCTAGGATGTATGACTAGATGCATATGGATGAAAATAATATGATCTAATGTATGTATGTAATGAATGAATGATTATTTTACATATGTTGATGCCTAGGATGTATGACTAGATGCATATGGATGAAAATAATATGATCAATGCATTTATTTTTCCTGGATTTTTCATGATGCAAATATATGGTTAATGGCCTAAATGAGTGCCTAGATGATATGATAATGCTATGATTGATGTCCTAATGCTTATGTCTCTAAATGATGTTTTTGGTTATGTCAAATGTACTCAATCTATTAATGATAGAAATAACATCAACCTTGGAAAAATATATAAAATATCATTACAACAACTGATATGAATGCAACCTAGATATGCAATCCTAACAATGCAATAGTGACATCCCAATGATTTATCATGCTTATTGTCATCATTGAGGCTTTAAAGATGTTGAAAGTGAGTACAAACATCGATGGTAAAATTGAACCATGATGACTTGAGTACTACTTCCATGATGTTTGATAGTGCAAGTTAACACAAGCATCTAGGTATAATTAGACCAAGATGACCTGAGCATCCCTTACGTAAACAAACAAGAATTAACCGTTTTCCTATGTGAATCTGGAATGTCATCAGTGATACTTTGTATAGCACGTCCCACGATGATTCCTATAGTAATAATGATTAACTCATAGGAAACAGACAAATAAAAAAATATCATTCTAGATCATAGCTTTTGTAGTTCTTTGACATCCTTGAATTGCTCCTGAGAAATGATAACATCAATCATAATACAAATAATTTCAGACCTTCGTGTGAAAGTGTTAATACCATGATTCAGAATAGCATCATCCTTGTAACTGTGATTTTTCCTTTGTTTTTTAGTTTTTTCAATTTTCCAATTTTTAGGTGTTTTCCAAGATTTCAACCAAGGACTTAACCTAAAGACCTATCCTAGGGGCCTCAAGGGCTGATCAAAGATTAGCGTTGCCTACATTATACATGTAGAGACCACGTAGTTCGACTGACTTGAATGATTTACAGGACCAAGATATGAACAAACACTTAATTACAATTAAATGCGACAACACAATTTGACAAGGTGACTCTATTTTTGGCTTTTTGGATGTTTTGACCTTTTTAGGGATTTTCTGATTTTTAACCTATTTTTGAATTTTCTAATGGGACAAGGATGTTCGATGCGTTTCTGATGGTGATTGATGTTCCATGTTTGATTTTACTATGATCAATGTTTTTTCCATGTTTGTCTTCCTGTTGTTTGTCTGCTGATTTAAGCTCAAGATTCTTTTCCCCCAACAAGATCAAGATTTTGCCCCCTGTGGAAACAAGCTAGTTTATTATGGATATGTACAATGTTCAAGAAGCCAAGGTGAGACGTGACCATCGCAACAAGGTATGCATATGCAGCTTGAGTGAAGGATGCAGATGGTAACGATACCAAGCCAGTGATCAACATACATTCCCATAGAGGAAGAAGCCATCCTGTCAAAAATAGTGCCTGTTGCCAGGGTTTCACCACTTGCTTTTATTGCACTTTTTTAGGTTTTTATGATTTTTTCGATCTTTTTCACTTTTTTGATATATTTCTTTTTTGTTTGTTTGTCACCAAGATGCCTATTTGCCAAGTTTTTACCAGGGTAACCATTTTTTCAGGACATTTTTTGATGTGTTTTGATTTTTTTAGGACTTTTTCTGATGTTTTTGGATTTTTTTAGGACTTTTTCTAATGTTTTTGGATTTTTTTAGGAATTTTATAGAAGCCGTGACCGATTCATGCATAAAATTTCTTGAGATGAATACTTTTCATGGGTTCCTCAAACTAATCCCCTTCTGGCATGGATAACTGATATTCTCCTGAACCATAAGCTAATATAATGACAAAGGGCCCCAACCAATCTGGTTCAAACTTTTCTTTCTTCTCTCTGTCTTGCTGATTGCAGGGGTTCTCTTTCAACACTAAGTCACCAACTTCAAATGTTTTGGGTTTGACCTTGTGATTGTAATTTCTGGACATATGCTGTTGGTAGGCTTTCAAGTGATTCACTGCATGTTGGCGTTGCTCATCTAACAGTTCTAGTTCTTGTAATCTTGATGCCCGGTAGTCTTCATCAGAGATGATACCTTTCAAGGAAACCTGAAGTGATGGTATTTCAACTTCAATATGTACAATGGCCTTAGCTCCATATACCAAAGCATATGGTGTAGCTCTTGTCGGTGTGTGAAAACTGGTAAGGTATGCCCACAAAGCAGGGTTCAATTGGATGTGCCAATCACGTCCCACACCATTGACAATTTTCTTCAAAATATTCAGAATAGTCTTGTTGGAAGCCTTTGCTTGATTGTTCCCCTGAGGATAATATGGTGTAGAGAAGCGATGTTGGATATTGAACTTCTCACACAATTCTTGCACGTCTTGATTTTTGAATGGTTTTCCATTGTCAGTGACTATGGATTGGGGAATGCCATACCTACAGATTATGTAGTTGGAATAAATGATGAAATTTTCTTTCCAGTGATGGTGGTTAAAGGAACAACCTCAATCCACTTTGTGAATTATTTTATAGCTGTGATGATGAACTTGTGTTCGTTTGATGATGATGGATGAATTTTACCAACAAGATTCAGTCCCCACTGACAAAATGGCCATGTGGATGAAAAAAGTTGAAGTTCTTGTGCTGGTTCATGGATGAGGTTGTCATAAATTTGACATTTCTGACATTTCTTCACAAATTGGAAAGACTTCTTCTCCATTGTTGGCCAATAATATCCTAATCGAAGAAGTTTCTTGGCTAAGGTTAGGCCACTCGAATGTGTTTCACAGACACCCTCATGGAATTTTGACAAAGCCATTTTAGACTCATTGCATTCCAGACATTGTAAGAGAGTTCTATCAAGACCTCATCGGTATAGTACATCCGTTATAAGTGTATGTTGAATGGCTCAGTGAATGAGATTGCATTTTTGGTTTCGTGACAAGTCAGGTGGAAGAGTGTTATCCTTCAGGTAGGTATAAATATCACTATAGATTGAGGTATTGGTATTGGATAGGTGGCATATGACATGGGATTCGGTATCATCATAGGCAGGGGAGAACAATTGTTCCACCAAGAACTCATAACGACTTCTTTTCTCTAGAATTTGTAACAAGGAGGCAATAGTAGCCATGGCATCATCGACTTTATTGTCCACTCTTGAAATCTATTCAAATTTGATATCCACAAAATATTTCTTGAAATCGTCTAACATTATCTTGTAGGGCATCAATTTTTCATCTCTTGTTTGATAATCATCATTGACTTGGTTAATGACCAACTGAGAATCCCCATACACTTGCAATTCTAGGACCTTCCATTCTACAACTATTTTGATGCCATGTTGTTGGTACAAGGGAACATCAGTCTATATGATTTTGGTATAGTATGTCCTTGCAGTGGAGTGACAAATAGGATTCTGACTCCTAATCCATATTGGGTGTGTGATCCATCAAAGTATAGTGTCCATTGTTTTGCAGCCATAGTAAGAACATCAACATCTGGAAATTCAATATGTAAAGGATGATTATCTGGTAATGGTGCCTCCACCAACTGATCAACAATTGCTTGTCCTTTTATCACCTTCCTATCTACATATTGGATATCAAATTCACTAAGTATTATGACCCATTTAGCCAATCTCCTTGTCAGGTTTTCTTTGTTGAGGAGATATTTGAGAGGATCAATTTTGGATATCAACTTGATGGTGTGAGTCATCATGTAGTGTTGTAGCTATAGAGTAGCAAATACTACCGCTAGACAAGCCTTTTCAATGGAGTTATAGTTGATCTCATAGCCATTTAGCGTCCTGCTAATGTAATAAACTGCTTGTTCCTTTCCTACTGAGTCTTCTTGTGCTAATAGGGCTCCCAATGATGTCTCTGTTGTAGCAATATATAGCATAGTGGCTTCCCTTCTGACAGTGGTATGAGGACAGTCAAATTCATTAAATATTGTTCCAAATGATTGAAGGCTCCTTCACATTGTTCATCACATTGGAAAGACACATTTTTTTGTAGCAAATGAGTGAAGGGATGGGTCTTGTCTACTAGCTGTGAAATGAATCTGCAGATTGATTGAAACCTCTCTTGTAGAGAACAGAGTTGGTTAATATTCTTTGGTGGTGGCATTTCCATAATGGATTTGAATTTGGCTGGGTCCACCTCAATTCCTTTTTTTGATACTATGTAACCCAGGATTTTTGGTGACATCACTCCAAACACACATTTCTTGGGATTTAGCTGCACATTGAATTTTTCCAGTCTGGTGAAAATTTTATCTAGTATCTCCAAATTTCCTTCTTTGGTATATGATTTAGCTAATAAATCATCCACATAGTGTTCCATGAAAGTATGCATCATATCATGAAAAATTGTTGTCATGGCTCGTTGGTAGGTAGCTTCTGCATTTTTCAAACTGAAGGGCATAACATTCCAATCGAAGGTTCCCCATGGACAAGTAAAAATATTTTTATCTTGATCTTTTGGGGCTATTTTGATTTGATTATACCCATAAAATCCATCCATCAGTGATAGCATGCCATGTCCTGCCATCAAGTCTACTATGATATCTATATTGGGCAAAGGAAAATCATCCTTAGGACAAGCTTTGTTAAGATCTCAGAAATTTGTGCAAATGCAAATACTGTGATCAGGCTTTGAGACTAGTACTATATTGGAGATCCACTCGACATAATCAATGGGTCTAATGAATCCAACATCTAACAATTTCTTCAACTCTGCCTTTACCAATAAGGCAATATGGGGGTGCATTTTTCTCAACTTCTGCTTTACTGGTTTCACTCCTAAAGGTAATGATAGATGGTGCATGATGAGTTTTGGATCAATTCCCAACATTTCAACATATGACCAAGCAAAGTTAATTTTTTTTCTATGAAAATTTTGAGAAAGCTTGGATTTTCCTGATCTATCAATGATGCTGCTAGATGTATATTCTTCACTGTCTCTTCATTGCCGATGTTTAGAGACTATGTGGGTTCAATCAAGACCTTTGAACTAACCTAAAAATGTTCTGGGAGTGTATCAAATCTTCCATCCTTTTTCGCCTCAGAGAGATTTTTTCCATTAGATACGCTCTTTGTTTTTACTTTTTCCAGATCTGGTACTACCATTGAATGGTTTTCAATATCAGATATGTTTCCTGTATTATTCATTTTGCAGCTAGATGAGTTGATTCCCTCCTGTATGGAAGCCTTGTTATGATGTTCATTGGTGAAATCTGTTTTGGGATCATTGGCACAGAGGAAATTAATGGTGGCGTCATCATTTGAAAATGTAGGGATGTCGAATGGCTCAATTAAGTCCCAATCTATAAGCTCAGGATGCACTAAAGGTAAGCAGTCACCAAACAGGTTAAGATCAGAAATGGTGAGGGTTCGGATGGCGATGTCCTCAATTTGTCCAATAGAAAAATTGAGGTCTAGAAGGTAACTCTTTTACAAATTATTTGTTTCACTCTGAGTTGAAACATCTATACTAGAATCATCAAGGTGTTGCGATCCAAATTCAAATGATCTAAATCTTGATCCTTGTCCTTCTTCGAGTAGGGGTGCATATTTATGTACTATATCAATTTCTTTGTCATGACAAGACTCTTCTGATAGTGAATCCCATTCATATTCATTCGAATTAGTCTCATGTTCTTCACTGGCTTGTAACTGTAGGATTCTCTCAACCATCTTTTCTTTTGTGTCCTCTTTATAACCCAGTCTGGTCTTGTCTTTTGGATTGATTAAAATGGGTTGAATTGGTTCTATGATTCCCTCTTTTCTTTTACCCACGAGACCTTTCCCTTCATATTCCATCTTTTCCAAGATAGTGAAACCTTTTCCATATTTAGTTGTTTGCACAGTTGCAGTTGTTGTTTGGGATTCTTCCTCATCTTTATAAAGCTAGTTTAGGATGTCTTTGTCTTCTGCTTCATCAAAGCTAGTGCTCTCTTTTATGAATCGTCCATCAAGTTTGGTAACTAGTTGCGGAGTCTGTTGTGTTGATGTAGAGGGTTGTCCATAATCTTTTGGAGAAGAAAAGTGTGAAAGACACAAGAACTATTCAGAGAAGTATTCCCCAACACCTTTGTCTTTGATTTGGAATTTTTCATCAAATTGTTTTGACAAGGAATTCAATTGGGCTTCCAAATTTGAGGAGGTGGATGGAGAAACTTCTTCTTTCTTCTCAGACTGTCTAGACATGGAATTGGATTGAATGTCATGATTTGTAGAAATGACCAACAGTTTGGATGAGGAACTTGACTGGCTCTGATCATTGGAAATAGTGGGAATGGAATCTTCTCTATTATGAGGCACAAAGATATCCTGGAAAAATTTCAAGGTATTGCAATATTGGGGACTATTAGAATCAGCCGAAATGGTAATTTCTTGGCCACCATAAGGAAATTTCAAACATTGGTGATATGTTGAAGGAACCGCTTGCATTTCATGAATCCATGGTTGACCCAATAGTATGTTATAGGTCAAATCCTTGTCTAAGACTTGGAAGATTACATCTTTTTGGATTGGTCCCACTTGAATAGGTAGGATGATTAACCCCTGTGAAGTAGTCTTTTTCTTTGAATTAATTGCATTCTCAGAAAATCCCAAGGCACGAACAAGTTTTAAAGTACATATATTCAGGTTGATTCTCCCATCTATTAGGACATGTTTGACACAATGTTTATGGATTAGGACTTCAATATGGAGAGAAAAATTGTGGGGAAGAGAAATGGATGTGTCATCATTTTCGAAAAAGGATAGGCAATGTGGCGCAGTTAAATGTCCCACCATAGCTTAGAATTTACAAACTTTCAGATTTGTTGGTACTGTTGTGTCCACTAGGGATTTTTCCAAGATCTCTTTATGGGCAGGTGAAATTTTGAGTAGTTCCAATATTGATATTTGTGCAGGGATATTTTGTAATTGGTCTGCTATGTTGTATTGATTGGGTGATATTACAGATGTTTTAGATGAACCTCCTTTTAAGACATATTTGGTTTGTGCTCTTGTTGTCGCATACACTGGTACACTATTTTGTTTCCCATTTATTTTGATGACATTGATTTGAGTATCATTTGCATTCATGTCTAGTTGGATGTCATTAATTTGATTTTCAAGGATAACGATGTCTCATTCTAGTTCAACTGGAATGTCATAGATCAGATCATCATTTGCAGTAAAGTTTTGGCTATCATGAGTTAAATGGTATTAATTTGGTTTTCTGCCATTGAGATATGGTTCATGACAGTATCATGGATATAGTTTATGTTCTTTTCCTTGTTATTCATCGTAGAGGAATCCCTTTTTTCATAGTTCGGCAAGGGATTTTTGAATTCTTTGTGATCTGCATTTGTTTGGAGTCCCTCTATTCATATGATTTTGGCATCTATCAAGTCTTGTATTTTATGTTTCAATTGCATGTAGTTATTCGTTAGGTGACCTTTGCATCGATGAAATTCATAGTAATGAGCATCATTCCACCATGATGATTTTACTTTAGGTTTGAATCCTTGAGTGTTAGGTAGTGTTATGAGGTTATTTTCAAGAAGTTCTCTCAATGCAAATTCATGTGATTGACCCAAAGGGGTGAATTTTTAGTGGTTTTATTGTGTTTGATACAGTGGGAATTTTGATGAGGTGTTGCTTTGATTGTGTCCACTTTGGTTATTAGATGAGTTGATATTTTGATTAGTTTCTTGATTGATGGTTTGATCCACCTTGGTTGTGGTTCCTAACAAGTTGAAGATTGGTTTGGTATTATGTGTTTTAGCATTACCATCATTGGCATTTTTGTTCCTTATCCAAAATTTGGGTTTTTTCATTGTTATGATGGTTAGATGAACTAGCAGTGTTTGATCCATCATTATTAATTTTCAATACCCCTCTTTTGACTAAGGCTTCTTCGATTTGAAACCATTTTCTACCATCTTCTCAAAGCTAGGAGGACATTGCAATTCCAATCTATAGCTCATCTCACTTTTAAGGTTATCGATAAAAATTTCCATCTTTTCTTGTTCGAGTATGGGACAAGCATAATGAGCGAATAACCTTCTCCACCTTTGAAGGAATATGAGAAAATATTCTCCTTGTTTTTGTTTGGTATTACAAAGGTCCTTCATGGTTATCTCATGTGCAATGTTATAGGAATATTGTGCAATGAATCTGTTAACAAATTCTTGGAAGGATTTTGTGCCTGGTTGCAACTTCGAGAACCATTCCATGCAATGACCCACTAGACTACGAGGAAAGAGTCTCATTAAGTATGTGTCCTCATGGGTGAATTAAAGACTCATTGTTCAAAATTCTCGCACATGGTCTATAGGGTCTAATTTCCTATTATATTTGTCATATTTTGGAAATTCATAGTTTTGAGGAAATGGTATCTTGTTTAACCTTCTATCAAAGGGATAGGTACAAATGTATTGTAACAAGTATCTTTTTGGAGTCCCTCCTTGCATTTCTTGGAGTTGTTGAAGGTTTTGCATCTGATTTTTCAAGGTAGTCATTTGATCGGCAGTAAGCATATCAATTTTAGTTTTCTTTGGGATACTCTTCAATTTGTTAACATCAAAGTCATTAGGTAACTTAGCCCCTTGGTTGGCTAACATCAAAAGGTATTTTTCCCCATATTTTTCAATGACTTTTTCTAGGAATTTATGGAAATTGGGGTCTTCATTTTTCTTGTTCGACATCTTCTTCTGTTATCTCATCCGTTTCCTTTTGAGAAATTTTATGAAAAGGATTTTCCTCTGGTTCAACCATGATATGTGGAGGTTCGGTTTCTTTGTCCTTAAGTTTTTATTTTTGGGACCTTGTTAAAATGGGCATACAAGTGACTAAGGTTTGCTAAATTTTGATCTTTATTTGAGAGTGCCAAGGAAAATACCTAGGTGGAATAGAATGATGAATTCTATTGATGTAACCAAGGTGATAAAATTTGATACAAAGTGTATTGTTTCCAAGATGAAGGATAAAAACCTTGATGGGAAAAATCAACTTAACTATCAAATTTGGGATGTTGATGATGATGGGAACTTTTAGATGTTTGATCAAAGTTTAGGTAAAATGTTTCACTTGGATAAGTCAATTTCGACAAATTTTTGAACTCTAAAGGATAATTCCAAACTTGAGGAGATTTTGAAATTTTGGTTGCAATTGTGAAAAGGTGAATGAATTTTCTTCCTAGACAAGATTTTGGAACCTTTGGAATAGTCTTGGATTTTGGCAATAATAAAATGAATATAAACCAGGGTTGTTTTGTGAAGCTTTTCTATAAAAATTGAAGAGCAATCTGTCTCTAAAGTCATAAAGCATGGAAAGACATTGTTGGTGTTCCTTTGGACTAAGAGTTATGGGTTTTGGTTTTTGAATTTTAATTTTTTGTGAAGCCATTGGGTAAAAACCATGTTTAGACTCCTGTCAAGGTTGCAAATGATTCGGGAGTGGAAAAATGCTTGAATTCTGGTTTCAAAATGACGGATGGGAATGGTATTCAACTCTCTATTTTTGGGTTTTAATGGAAGCATTGTTATAGTGGGTAGAAGCGCTACAAGAAAGCTCAGATGCACCACAGAATGGCTTGGAAGCGCCAAAGAAAAAAGTCAAAGTGACAAAAAATGGCTTCGGTGTGCCACAGAAATAGGAAAATGTGCCACAGGATGCTGAGGTCAAAGCGCCACAGAAAATATCAGATGCGTTGGAAAATAGGGTGGAAGCGCTATAACAGGGGGTGAATGCACTGGTAAAAGTGGTAAAAGCGCTACAGAAAGCAATGAAAGCACTGAACTAGGGAATGCAACGGTTTGTTTCCAGTTTGTTTAATTTCTTTGGTTTTTGGTAAAAAGATAGTTTATTCTAGGATGATGTATTCCAAATCATAGTTTCTGTAGTTTTTCTAGTGTGTAAAGTTTCGTTTAAGGTTTGTTTTAAGAAAAATTTAACAAGCACAATCAAGCACAACATACATTCCCTAGGGTTGTGATAGACTATATTCTCTTGGATTCCATGTGGGTTTTACCCCAACCGCACTTATGTTTAGCGGATGAATTCAGAAGCTTGGCCACACGGGCTCCCCCTTACATTGCACTCTCTTCTCAAGTCAACCAAGCTTCCAGCCTCCATGAAACTCCCATGGAAAATTGATCATCTCTACTAAAGACTGCGAGAATGTGGATGCCTTCACACCGATCGGTGTTGTACCAAGAGAATATATAAAGGATTTGCCCAATTCTATAACAAGGGTTCTAATAAGGACTTTCTGTTTGTAGGAGTTGACCCAATGTGGCAAGAGACCATTGCTTCCCTTCTCATCGGAGCCAAACCGCATGATATTGGTGTTTTTTCCAATATCCACATTTATATCTCGGTTGGAAATACTCTTGGATTTAGAGTGTTACCGGTTGAGTCGTTCCCTTGGGTGAGTACTTTTTCCCCAAGGTAGGCCCTCTAGGATAAACAAAAGTGAGAAAGTATACTCGTAGTTCGATCCTCTTTATTTCACATGAATAAAGAGAGAACCCTCACCTTATACCCTACTCACACTCACAGATTAACAAAGAGCAGGTCTAGATTTTTGGTCACCTAATCAATGGGAGAGCATATGCCTACCATTCAAAACACACCACAAAATAAATGAAAAGGAAGGGTTCTGGCTTTTTGGTCGCCTAGTCAAGGGGAGAGCATATGCCTACCCTTCCAAATAGGCAGTAAACATGGTGTTCATTCCTTGCTAATTAATCTATCATTAGTAGTTTCTCATAGATTATTTTTGGCAAGCGTTCTGGAGTTTCAACATGATCTTTGACAACATTTTATGCAACCTACAAAATAGAAAAGCCAACATTAGTTTTCATTTTTTGGGAAAAATTATAGAAACAATTAAAAGCACCAGAACAGAAAGTAGAAGCGCCAAAACAACAGAGGCGCAACAGAATTAAGTGAAAGCGCTACATAATTTAGCCAAAGCACCACTGAAAAGGGTGGAAGCACCACATAATTGGGTTAAAGCACCATAGAAAAGGTTCAAAGCACCAGAGAAATCCTAAGAAGCATCGGAACAGTCGGTGAAAGTGCCAAAGAATCTTTCGTAAGTGCTAGAAAATTATGCAGTTGTGCCAAAAAACTACACGTCTGAGCTTGTAAAACAAAACTTCCAGAAAATGTTAAAATAATAGGAGCTAGGCCCCATGGTGGGTGCCAATTTATGTGTGTCAGAAAATATGCGTGAATTATACTAAAACAAACACACTTAGATGGGAAGTATTATATTAAAGAACCTATCTAAACCATACATAGTTCAATAACAAAATTCTCTAAAAACTTCACATCCTCCTCTAATCTTAAATGTTCTAGCCATTTGTGCTCTCATATTTTATTCTGCTCAAATCCCTGAGATGTCATCTAAGAAACGAGTATCCTTTCCATTTACAAATCAAATTATAAACCTACATCTATATGATTAAAAGATTCAGCTGCATGAAATGATAACTGAACATGGTGAAATGAGAAAATATGCACAAAGTGATATGAAGTGGAAGACAATGCAAGCTATGCTAATGCTAATGAGATTTAGAATTGATTCTACATGCTGAATTAAACTATGAAATGACTAAAGGAGCCATGATCCAAATCAAAATTGATAACTAATCCTAAATGCTAAGCTGAAATGCAAATGAAGCTCTAAAAACTCAAGTGAAATTCTGCAGAGTAAGATTATGCAATTTCTCCTTATAAAAAAGTTGTAAATTGGGCCTAATTTATAGAATTTTCTAAGGCATTGGGTGAGTTGGAAGCCATGAGTGATCAAGATTTAATTTGGAGAATCCGACAAAGAAGAATGAAGAGGATGGAGAAAACAAGGTAAATGTTCCCTTTAATAAAACCATTTTGCCAAGTGCAAGAGGGAATCATTTGGAGGATGAAGCCATGTGTCTTGGAAGTTGTTAAATTTGTTTGAGAGTAAATATCCAATTTAGAAAATAAAGATAATTATTTTCATGTGACACACGGTGAGTTGGAGGGTGAGGTGGAAGGTGGTTAGAAAAGTATGTAGAAATGTGATGGAATTCAAATTTAAAAGTTTGAATTAAGTGAGAGGGAAGTTAATTAAAATGAAACAAATTATTTAGACATGCTCATTTTAATTAAATCATGAAAGAGGTGATTTGGAGTAGAAGAATTAAGAGGAATGAAACTATATAAATAAATTTGATTTATTTATATAGTAGAGGAATAAAAATTTATTAATTAAATAATCAATATTTAATTAATATTCTCTAGACCAATTTTGAGTGTATACAAGTGCAAATAAAGCTTCTAAGTGAAATATGACACCCTGCACTTTGAATGATGGTGAAGAAATTTTGATGGAATTTGAGTCTCAGAGCAGAATGCTTGACCTAGCCAAGAAGAGTTGGGAAGAAGCGAAGCATGAATGAAAAAAATAAAGTCGAGGAGCTCTCGGAGGAAGGAAAGGAAAATAATAATGCAATAATGGCTGTTTACGACACTCCTAAATCTGTTGAGAACAGGAGGAAGGACATAATGAAAATCCTAGAGAAAAAGAAAGTATGTAATACCTACTCTGTGTTTGGATTATTAATTTTGGTAAAATCATTTTCTTTTTTTTACATCCCTCCATTGACCCCAGTTAGCTCTGAAGCCAACTTTTGGAATTGCATCTGCTACAATGGCTACCAATCCATGCAACCATTCCAAGAGTTAGCTTTAGAGCTAACTAGGGTAAAAAAAAGAATGTATGAATGGTCCTATTAAACCTTGGCGCCAGTACTCAATTGATGGGTAATGTTGCTTCTAAGTGTTGATGAATTGCTTCAAATTTTGTCTCAAGAATTCAAGTTCGTTGTCCCAATTTTGGTTGGTTATGCACTTTAGTTTTTGGTATGAGTACTATGGTGTCATTGTAAATGCTTGCATTTAGGAATTAAGTAGTTTGCTACCTTCATGGAGGGCTTATTGTGTTAAAAAATGTTGTTTATAGATAGATGGAAAATATATGTAAATACAATGAAAATATGAAGATATATGTATGAAAGGGGCTGCAGGGTAAGGGATAGAAGTTTGTGTTTTAGCTACCAATCTAGCTTAGGCTGGGTTTAGAATAGTGTTACAATTACCTGTTGAAGACCTTCAAATGAGTTAGTTAACATTTATATTACAATTGATAGAGTGGATAAAATCAATTCATAAATGGCTTTGATATTCTTTGTTATTTTGTTTGCTAAATGAGTTAGTTAACATTTATATTACAATTGATAGAGTTGATAAAATCTGCTCATAAATGACTTTCACATTCTTTGTTATTCCATTCTTAGTGAACTAGGATAGGCTGGTTTGATAGGGTGTCCAAGAGACCCTCAACCCTGGGCCCAAGAGTAGATGCCACATCCATCTTGGCTCCATGTGGCAAGTGTTAAGCATCCACTATGGAGTGGCGTACCCAGTGAGGTGTCTTATCGTCGTTCCCCCTCATCACATCCACCTCCTCTATTAAGACCAAGAGCAAAGGCTACATCCCTCTTGGCTCCATGTGGCAAGTGGTAAGCACCCATCATAGAGTGGCGTACCTAAGAGAGGGTCCCTTATGTATAGTAAGCAGTTATGTTTGATGTATTATCAACCCAACACAAATATGTAGTCAATATAATCAATTTATACTTTATAGAATACAATTTAATTTATAATTTATACTTTTATTTACTTTATCTACAATTTATATGGTGTTGCATCATATATATTATTAACAAACTTATAGTTTTATTTAATTTTTCTTTTTTTACAAAAAAGTTGTCTATGTCAGCCAAGAATCAACTTGTCCAAGATTTTCTAGGGATTTCGACATTTTGCAGGCAATGTAGTTGTCATACGTTTTGCTAATGACATATGGTGGTATGGGTGGGGTTTGAATTTTGGTAAATATGAATCCTTGCATGCAACCTGTGACATTCACATCGATGCATGGGGTTGGTACTCCAATGTGCTTGAATTTGATGATGAACATGAAATGATACATTTGCTCCTTCTCTATTGGCTAGACTTTAATCCATGCGTTGGTGCCTCTCCAACATTTATTGTTCGAGGTTTTGGTGTTCAATTGATAAACACCATTCCTGATGATCTCGTTTAATAGTTGAGAAAAACCTTTCCAACCAATATGCTTGTTCTCGATTATAGTGAATTGTTTAGTTCTACTTACAAAGAATGAAAACGCAAGAGGTATTCAAGGATATCATCCACGACATCGAATAAGACTTCAAAAACTTGACAACTTATGAAATGTTAAATTTATATTTTGAGGAGGCCAACTCATACAACCTTTCTATCTCATTTTTTTTGTTTGCAATGTATTTTCTATTCAAGGGTGGGAAATAGTCAATCCATTTCATTTAATATCTACTTGACCCTTGATAATTTACCACTTTGCAATACATTGTGTTTATTCATACCTATGTTGAATTAAATGTTGTTTTAGACAAATAATATAAAAGTCTTCTATTCAAAAATTGGATTACACCATGATGCACCTCAATATAGAGGTATTCCTTAGACTTCTAAAATAAACAACTTTGGCAACTGTTTATACATATTAGAACCTCTAAAATAGATACATTTTAATGCATAACTTTTAAAGCAACTAAAACACAAGAAAACAACACATAGACAATCCCATATAAATTACCAAAAGATCTAAAAATTAATTTACAATATCTTCGGGAGTAGCTCCAACTTTATTACCATCAATTTTTTTACCTTCTACTGCACCCTTAGCATAATTATCCAACAAAATGTATATTATTGTTATTTATGGACTCACTATGCTGCAATTTACAGTATTCCATTTTCAATGGATAAGTGCAAAGGATCAAATAGATCTAGAAAATGGTGTTTATCATGGAACAAAATCAGAAAACGTAAGAGATTTGATCTTTCTATTTATTAATTTACTTTATCTACAGTTTATATGGCATTGCATCATGTATATTATTAACAAACTCATAATTTTCTTTAATTTTTTTTTTGTCGCAAAATGTTGTCTATGTTAGCCAAGAATCAACTTGTCCAAACTTTTCTAGGGATGCTGCCATTTTGCAGACAATTAGTTCTCTTAAGTTTTGCTAATGACACATGGTGGTATGGTTTGGGGGTGAATTTTGGCAAACATGATTCCCTGCATGCAACTTATGACATTCACATTGATGCATGGGGTTGGTACTCCAATGTCCTTGACTTTGATGATGAACGCGAAATAATACATTTGCTCCTTCTCTGCTAGCTAGATTGCTATCCACACATATTTTCATCTCTCCAACATTTATTGTGCGAGGCTTTGGTGTTCAAATGATAGACACCAATCCTGATGATGTCATTGAACAGTTGACAAGAACCTTTCCAACCAATAGACTTGTTCTCGATTCAAGTAAATTGTTTAGTTCGACTTACAAAGAATGAAAAAATTAGAGATATTCAAAGATATCATCGACGACATTGAATAAGACTTCTTCAAGTTAACAACTCATGAAATATTAAATTTATTTTTTATGGAGGAGACCAACTCATAAAACCTTTCTAACTCCTTATTTTTTATTTTGAATGCATTTTCTATTCATGGGTGGGAAATAGTTAATCTATTTCATGGAATATCTACTTGACCTTTGATAATTTACCACTTTGCAATACATTGTGTTTATTCATACCTATGTTGAATTAAATGTTATTTTAGATAGACAATACAAAATTTTTATTTTCATAAATTGGATTACACCATGATGCACCTCAATATAAAGGTATTTAGGCTCAAACTTCCAAAATAAACAACATTGAGAACTGTTTATACAGATTAAAACCCCTAAAATAGATGTATTTTCATGCATAAGTTTTAAAGCAACTAAAACACAAAAAAAAAAAAAAATTGCAATCCCATATAAACTATCTAGAGAACTAAAAAATAATTTATAATTTCATCGTGAATAGCTCCAACTGTATTGCCATCAATTTTCTTATCTTCCATTGCACACTTAGCATAATTATCCAACAAAATGTATACTATTGCTAATTATGGACTCACTATGCTACAATATACAATCATCCATCTTCAAAGGATTTGTGCAAAATAGCAAATATATCTGGAAAATGGTGTTTATCACAGAATGAAATCAAAAAATGTAAGAGATTTGATGTTTCTATTCTTAATTTGTTTTATCTACAATTTATATGGTGTTGCATCATGTATATTATTAACAAACTTATAATTTTTTTGCAAAATGTTGTCTACGTTAGCCAAAAATCAACTTGTCCAAGCTTTTCTAGGGATGCCAACATTTTACAGATAATTAGTTCTCCTAAGTTTAGCTAATGACACATGTTGGTATGGGTGGGGGGTAAATTTTGGCAATCATGTTTCCTTGCATGCAACCTCTGACATTCACATCAATGCATGGGGTTGGTACTCCAATGTCCTTGACTTTGATGGTGAATGTGAATTGAGAGATTTGCTACTTCTCTACTGGATAGACTGATATCCATGCATTTTCATCTCTCAAATATTTACTTTGTGAGGTTTTGGTGTTCAATTGATAGACACCAATCCTGATGATGTCATTGAACAGTTCACATAAACCTTTCCAACCAATAGGCTTGTTCTTGATTCTAGTGAATAATTTAGTTTGACTTCAAAAAAATGTAAACGCCATAGATATTCAAGGATATCATCAACAACATTGAATAAGACTTCTTCAACTTGACAGCTTATGAAATGTTAATTTTATATATTAAGGAGGAGACTAACTAATAAAACCTTTCTAACTCATTAATTTTTATTTTGAATGCATTTCCTATTCAAGGGTGGGAAATAGTCAATCCATTTCATGTAGTATGTACTTCACCCTTGATAATTTACCAATTTGCAATACATTGTGTTTATTCATGCCTATGTTGACTTAAATGTATTTTTGGACAGACAATATAAAAGTCTTCTATTCATAATTGGATTACACGATGATGCACCTCAATATAGTGGTATTCCTCAGACTTCCAAAATAAACAATATTGGGAATTGTTTATATAGATTAGAACCCCTAAAATAGATACATTTTCATGCATACCTTTTAAAGCAAGTAAAGCACAAAAAAACAAAAAAAATTATAATTCCATATAAACTACCAAAAGAACTAAAAATTAATTTACTATTTCTTCATGAGTAGTTCCAGCTGTATTTCCATTAATTTTCTTATCTTCCATTGCACAGTTAGCATAATTATCCAACATAATGTATACTGTTGTTATTTATGGACTCACTATGCTGCAATTTACAATCTTCCATTTCCAAAGGATCTGTCCAAAACATCAAATATATCTGGAAAATGGTGTTTATGACAAAACGGAATCGGAAAATGCAAGAGATTTTATCTTTCTATTTTTTAATTTCATCTAGAATTTATATTGTTGCATCATGTATATTATTAACAAACTTATAATTTTCTTTAATTTTTCTATTTTTGCAAAATGTTGTCTATGTTATCCAATAATCTTGTCCAAGCTTTTCTATGAATGCCACTATTTTGCAGACAATTTAGTTCTCCTAAGTTTTTCTAATCAGACACGGTGGTATGGGCGGGGGACAAACTTTGGCAAACATTATTCCCTGCATGCAACCTGTGACATTAACTTCGATGCATGGGGTTGGTACTCCAATGTCTTTGACTTTGATGGTGAATGTGAAATAATACATTTGATCTGTCTGTACTAGCTAGACTGCTATCCATGCATTGTCAATTCTCCAATATTTTTTGTGCGTGGTTTTGGTGTTCAATTGATAGACACCATTCCTAATGATGTCATTGAACAGTTGATAGAAATGTTTGCAACCAATAGGCTTGTTCTCAATTATAGTGATTTGTTTAGTTCAACTTACAAAGAATGAAAATGTTAGAGATATTCAAGGATATCATCCATGACATCGAGTAAGACTTTTTCATCTTGGCAACTCATGAAATGTTAAATTTATATTTTAATGAGGTGACCATCTCATAAAAATTTTGTAACTCATTTTTTTATTTTGAACGCATTTTGTATTCGAGGGTGGGAAAGGTTGAAGTAGATATTAGATGAAATGGATTGACTATTTCCCACCCTTGAATACAAAATGCATTCAAAGTGAAAAATGAGTTACAAAAGTTTTATGAGGTGGTCTCCTCATTAAAATATAAATTTAACATTTCATGAGCTGTCAAGTTGAAGAAGTCTTACTTGATGTCGTAGATGGTATCCTTGAATATCTCTGATGTTTTCATTCTTTGTAAGTTGAACTAAACAAATCACTATATTGAGAACAATCCTATTGGTTGGAAATGTTTCTATCAATTGTTCAATGACATCATTAAGGAATGTTGTCTATCAATTGAACACCAAAACCTCACACAATAAATGTTGGAGAGATGACAATGCATGAAAAGTAGTCTAACTAGTAGAGGAGAAAATGTATTATTTTAGGTTGACCATCAAACTCAAAAGACGGATGAATACAAACCAATAAGCGGGCGAAATAATCGCAGTACATGCAAGGGAATCATGTTTATAACACCCATAGCACTGTACGTAATTAACAAAACTTAGGAAAACTAATTTTTTTGCAAAGTGGCGGCATCCCTAGAAAAGCCTAGACAAATTGATTCTTGGCCAACATAGACAAAATTTTGGAAAAAAAGTAAGATTAATGAAAATTATATGATTGTTAATAATATACATAATGCAAGATCATGTAAACTGTAGATAAAGTAAATTAAAAAATAGAAAGATCAAATCTCTTACGTTTTTTGATTTTGTTTTGTGATAAACACCATTTTGCAGATATATTTGCTCATTTGGATAGATC